>AYLM01001149.1:0-34344 GCA_001625345.1 Cairneyella variabilis | reverse complement strand
TGGCACTAAAATAAGGGGTAAAAATACCGTTTTGGTAACGAAATATCCGACAATAGCACAGGCCAAAGGCGTGCGAGTGCTTAGCGAACTTTTCACTGAAGTCGACCAGCGCTGCTTCAGCCGCATTTAACGCGTATTCTGCCGCAAAAGGATGAAGGCTTTTCTCAGCTATGTAAAAGTACCTTCTCACAATGGAATCCAAGTAAGACGTTACCTGTGGAGAAAGGGCGAGGTTTGTTGTGTCCATGTAAATACGAGCTCTGGGAAACTAGAGGACATTAGAAAATTCGACAGTCCCAATTAGGGACGACTTCGGACACACTGTATAAGTAGCACAATATTCCTTCTCAGCTTTGATGTCAAGGTCGGCAGTTCCAGAAGCGTCCTCCATTCTCAGACCCGCGGAAACACCTGCCGATATGCCGAACGCTCCTCCGGTTGCTGCTGCTTGAACAGCAAGGCTTGAAAATCCGTTCTCAACCAATGGCTTTTGCAGGTCTGTTTTAGTCTCGTGAATGGTGATTGAGGAGCCATCGACAACTTCAAATTCAGGCATCATATCTATCAATTTGGGGATCTCGACTTTTGGCCCCTCGAGAGGATCGGCAGGAAGTTCGGGCGTGACTGGCTCATGGAGGTTTGAGGGCATCATGACGAAGGCTTACAGTGTAATGAATCAGAGAACGTTTCACGTTGGCCGATAAATAGAGATGAAGAGGTGATGGATGGTGCATACAGGAAGCCTCGCCTTGACGACATCTTTTCCATCTTCACTGATTGTGAAACCGTACAAAGCCTTGTTGACCTGGAGAATTTCCTTCCACTGTCCTACTTCGAGTTTCAAAGCATGACTACTCCGGAAGGTGGTAAGCATAAATTTCCCTTAGATGAGTGAGACACAGACTTTGCTTCGACATCGCTAACATTCCACCCCCCGAACTCCACATAATTAGCACCAAATCCAGGTGGGCGAACAAGGTCTTTGATCTCTTTTCCGGAACGGTCCTGCAGTGATTACCACACACTAGCTGGTTCATCCGGATTATCATAGGCCCGTCTGGGGAGATGTACCGTGAGTCCTGTGTCCACCACAAGTTCATTGAGTATTGTCTTAAACTCGGCCTTTTTTGCTTCTATCTCCTCAGGAGTAAGCTTCCCCGGGGGGCCGGGAGGCCTGTCGCGTTGGCTACGGCAACTGCTTCGTCTTGCTCTGCCAACTTTTCTAAAGCTGGGAGGGCTTCCAGATATTTCGCGACCTCTCCTGTTTTTCCCAGCTTCTTCTCCAGTTCGAGGTATCTATTGAGGTTGACCTCACTGGGAGCAGGCTTTGGAATAGGACGTTTATTGAAAGAATTGTCCGGGACAAGCGGCATATGACTTTCTCCATCAGGTTTCGGCTCACTGCGGTCATGAGGGTCCGGCTTAGGAGGCGCAGGTTGTGGTTTTGGCTGTGGTCCAGATGCTGGGTCAACAACTAGAGTGTCGGAGCCGTCTGTAGTATCAGGAGGATCATCCATCTCTGCTTCTGTGGTTTCCAGCAAAATGGATAAAATTACTGGTCGTGATGAATGCAAGTGATGGGTGGTATGAGGATTCTGATGCGAGTGACAAGCGATTGATCTCCAATTGCAATGGGAATTTCAACACTTTAATGTCTGGAGGTCGTCATCATTTCGTGCTCGGATATCATCGTGCACCCATCAAGACTCCATTACCTTCATACTGATCAATTCTGTCGATCAGTCTATTCAGCCGTCCACGAAGAGCGGGGCAAGTGTCGTGTACGGACATGGCTGAGACATCGGCGTCTTTTGGCTAGCTAGGCTGCCGAGTTGTGATCTGATACTGGCGTCCCGCCACAATCCCACATGCACTACTTCAATGACACTAGAGAGAAGGAAAAAAGCAAGCCCAAAAGCTTTATTTTTGTGAGACGACAAGGGAGTGAGACAGCATGAAAGTATTGATTCGCTTAATCGGGACTTCAGCTCTAGTCTCAATCAGCGTGAATCCTCCCCGTCTCCTTTTTCTAGCTTAGCGAGCACCATCTCCTGCAATCTCATGTACATCTTGTACCGCATGATGAGTATGATTCTTTTCATGTTCCGGCCTAACCCGAATTTTGATATGCATGATTGGTACATCCATCGGGATACTTACTCTGGTGTTTTGTAGAGTTCGTATCTACCTATGAGAAGGGTTCCAGATATCTTTACGGCGTTGATCAGCTCTCCAAACCTGCGCCGATCCGTCACGGAGCCACCTCTAAAGGTCCAAAGAGTTAGGGCTCCGGTAGGCCAGCCGGATTGACCTCTAAATTCTCTCATATTTATAAAGTTGTTCAGTTACTGCCGCATAGTGGTAGGCTCGATGGGTGATGTGGCTTGATCGGAATTAAAGCCCGTGGATAGCCATTGAGATCACATTATCTGGGCAGGTAAGTCATAGGGTGAGTTTGGAGGTCCAACTTCTAGATATACTTGTTCATCGACTTGGCAGTACTTCACCTCAGAATCCACCGGTTGCTGCATATCTACCACGCAAAGCGTGCCCAGTAAGGACTCTTTTTACTCTTTCTATGTAGCCAATATACTGATGAGTAAGGTTCCAGCTAGATACGACAAGTCCCCGCAGCGAAAACCAGTGAAACTTATCAAAATGCTGTTCATCTTTGCGATGGTAGGGTACCTTTTCTTGATCCTTGCTGCACAAAGGAGAAGAAATCAAATTCATATCCACTGTCAGGGTTCGAAAAGCTCCAGAGAGCGTCTCAAGAGCCTATCTTCGGTGATATGAACATGAAGAACTGCACACACCAGACAACGAGGGGCCACAAAATATCCTGTAATCAAGGGCCCAGGCATGCACGCGATGACTCCAAGCAGTTCTGCAAGTGTGAAGATGAATTACCCGGTAAGAGCAACCCCATTACTCGAGCTCTCTACCCCAATCTCCGAGGCATTGTTAATTGTCTGCCTGACATCATAAGCTTCGAAATCACCTTTTTGTAGCTTCAAAATCATGCTCTCGCTGACCCTGGGATCTATCAGCATTGCGATTTTTTCGACAAGGGCTGCTGTGGCAAGTGCAAGTGCCATGCCTAAGAGTGCTTAATCCTTGATCACTCCAAGTCTAGGATATTTTTCTGGCGAAACGAGGAACTTGAACCTTTGGGATTGAATACGGCGTCGGGATTGTAATTGGTTTGAAGGTCCTTATCATTCGGGTAAGCACTATAGTAACTAGTGGCCTAACCTTCCAACAAACCCATCCCCATTCACTTTTCATTTCTGCATCCGCCTCGTATCATGAATGAATATCCATCCAGCAATCCTAGAAGAGAGCCAGCGGACACGTTCGCAAGAGACGCAGCAATTCATTGATTCCACCCCAAATCACCCAACTCCACGTGTAGTTCGTTCATCCACACACGTATCAAGTCAGCTCATCCACCGAAAAGAGAAAAGAAATGCCGAGAAACACGCTGCAAGTTTTGGTCGTTCCCAGTCCATGTCTTATTGTATCTCCAATCCAGAGATTCAAAGAGCACTGATTCGCCGCTCCAAATCAAGAAAGAGCTCCAGTTCTTCGTAGTCATAACTTCTCGTTTCATTTCAAGTCCGTGATCCTGGTGGTACATGTTGCAAAGGGAAAAAAGAAAACTCGCTCGCAAAGTCGCATCTCCCAGTCCATTTCTCCGTAGTATTTGCTCCGCAAAGGAAATGCTCCGAGGAGGAAGATGCCGTCGTCGATTGGTAAAGCCACATCGCAAATTCTTTTCTCAAGAACTTTTGGTACAAGCGAAAGGAAGAAACTCCAATAGCTTTTTGGCGTAAAGAGGACTGAAATTATTGCACAATTGTTTGTGCATCGCCACGGTTTCGATATCCACCACGGCCACCTCGACCAGGCTGTCCATTGCCACCATATCCTCGACCTCTGTATCCTCCTCGGCCGCGTCCACGCCCACGGTATCCACCACGGTAGCCATTATCAACACTTCCCTGGCCGAAGGTCTCGAGGTTCTTCTTTTGCTCCTCGCCTCGCCATTCCCGTCCACCGGGTCTAGCGTTACCAGCTCCATCCATCCGATCCTTGGCCTCACTTGAAATATTGTCGAAGAAAGAGGAAGCCTTGTTGTACGCAGGCGGCACAGCCGACTCATTGAGGGAATCAGCTGGTGGGGTTTCTCCGAGTGGTGAACCAGCAATTGCCTCCTTCACCATACTTCCCTTGTCAAACTTGGCATTGGCTGACTCGAAATCGAAATCGGTAGTTGGAACCTCAACCTTGGAAGTTGCATTTCGTGCTCCACCACGTCCCCCGCGTCCTCCTCGGCCAGTGAATCCAGCACTTCCAGAAGTACCTGGTTGTCTCGGAGCACGGACCGGATCATTCACTCTCATCTCATTAACCTTCTTCGTAAGATTATCCATTGCACCTCCATTTGTCTGTGTCTGTCCCGCAGGAGGAAGCTTTGCCATTGCCGCAGCGACAGCAGCAGTTGCGGCCTGAGTCGCATCTCTCAGACTCGCAGTAGGATCAACGGGCTTGGCCGCGGGAGCAGCATTGCCAGCCTTCGTTTGCGGAGCAGTCTTTGCCATAGCAGAAAAGGGAATAGCGGGTTGAATGCGATTGGTGGACTTCGGGCCATTTGGTGCAGTATTTGCAGCGCTCGTGGCAGCGGTGGTCACAGGGATTTGGGCAGCAGGTTTTTGCTGAGCTGCAACAACTTCGATCTCCTTTTGTGTAGGCTTAGTCTCAACCGGTGGGGTAGGTGCCTTTTGAGCAGCTGGAGTAGCCATCTCAGCAGGCGTAGCTAAACTCTTCGGCTCAGGTTGCTTCTCAACAGGCTTCTCAGGCTGCGCAGAGGTAGGAGGAGTCTGCTTGTTTGCGCCAGGTCCAATTGGAGCTGGCTTGGGAGCCTGGCCATGCTGCGGCTGGAATTGACCTGGAGGTCCGGGTGGGAAGCCATAAGGAGAGAATGGTGGTCCAGGAGGGAAACCTTGCTGGGGTCCCGTAGGGTACCAACCAGGAGGTCCACCATATGGCATCGGTGGAAAACCAGGCCCAGGAGGTCCACCTCGACCCCATCCAGCGCCTGGCGGAGGATAGAAACCAGGATATGGTGGATGTTGACCAAAAGGCGGCATACCAGGAGGTGCTTGACCTGGCTGTTGACCCTGCTGTTGTTGAATGCCAGGTGGAGGGCCTTGGTTCGGACGTTGGGGAGCTTGGGCTTGTTGCTGTGCCTGAGGAGCTTGCGGAGGACGCGATCCGCTCTGTGTGGTAGAAATGGTCAGCCAGCTGCTCCATAGCCAATCCAGTCCGAAAATATGATGTATATAGCTTGTAAGTCAGAAGGAAGGCAACGGAAATCTCCACACGGTTTTGCGCTCTCGGAGACAATACTGAGTTAACATCCGAAATATTTCATCACCCAAGAAGCAATTGATCTGCTGTGTCCAGCGCACTGGCACCACAGCTCCAAAGAAACTATGCGCACTTACACCAAGAATGGCAGGGTCATTGGGGACCTGTGGTGGCTTGTTCTCCTTTGCCGTAGGTGCGTTCTCGATCCGTAGATCCTTCACATCTGTGCCTCTGAAGACAATGTACTCGTAGACGCTATCCGAAGGTGGGATCTCCTCGCTGGGGTCGCCTTTTCGTCCCTCGGTCCCGAATGAAGAGACATTCTCCAGTGCCACGGTTGATGTCTCTGAGTTGATTTCGTGGAGCGTACCGACATAGCTTGCTTCCTATTAGCTTTCCATATTCATGATACCTTCCAGCGCGTAGATCGTACCGAATATCACTCTTAGAGACGAGGGATATCCTCGCACTATTCACGTCGACATGTCAGCATGCTTCTCCTGATCAAAAGATGCTTCCAAGCCTCAGCCTCAAAACTGACCCTATGAATTCCGTCATTGTTGCTGTAGTACCGCGATCAGCTCACAGCCAGCTGGAAGTCGGGTGTGTGAGGGCGAAGAAAGAAAAGAAAGGTCGTTGAAAGGTTGCGCAAAAAGTTCTGGGGAAGTGGAAGGTGCTTGTTGATTGTGGTGAGGAAGAGGGAGTTTGTGTGGATATTTCTATTCTTCAGGCGGTTGAGCTAGTAAAAAGGCTGGGCGGGAACATCGCGTACAGCGGTGGCCTGTTCAAACCAACAGCGCAGTTTAGCCACCTCAGCCTTACCGCACCCCTCCTTATTTCACAGTCGAGTCACGACGTTCGAGTTTCTATAAAGTACGTACACCGCCATGGCGATCCACACATCTTTAACCGATGAGGCCGATATCTTCAGGCAGTTGGAGACTTATCCATGGGACACAGACAAAGAATTCCAGGTATGTACAGAGCTCACTGACCTCGAGCTTCCATCAGCCTCGGCATCTTATTTACTTCTGGCTACTATCACGATCCTACCCAATCGGACCACAACACCATTGCTAACTGCTTCTCAACTTCAGGTCGGGGTGTCAGCAATACTTGGGCCGAATCCCTCACCATCTCAAGCTTATGATCTCACTCTGAGAGCCCAATGTTTCTACTTGTCAAGAAAGAAAAACATTCCTATTGATTTCGACGCCTACAAAACATACTTAACCAACAAGTCTACCTCAAACTCTACCGCCACAATGAACTCAATACTACCCTCAGAAGCATCTACTACCGACACCTCTCCTACAATCGCCGCGAAAGGTAAGTCGCCCCACCGACAGAAACCCCGTTTCGTCTCATGTTCACGTTCAACTTCAACAGCAAGCACATGCTAACCTCACATAATAGAATCACATCCACATCACGAGTCTGACTTGCCTGCCTCGAATTCCTCAGACGCTCCCTACCCACCGACCTTTGCTGAGATTGTCGCGCTGATTACTTCCGGCGCTCCAATACCAGGTATCAAAGACATCCCTCCTGTCGTCTTGACTGGCCAAGGCACTCAACCGAAAGCTCCAAAGAGACGGAAGCCATGGGAGAAGGATGTACCGAACGAAGTAATAGAAGGGAAGGTTGGCGGCACATTCGGAGACAGGAGGGATGACTACATTGAACAGGAATTACCGGAGTAATGGTTGGGCATCGATACGGATAGAGTCAGGAGCTTGGCAATGCTTGACTTAGGTCCGCTGGCGTATCTGCTCAGGCGTTGGAGGGTGTATGATGGTATAATGGAGGCGTCCGATCTGGGTCTGGAGCATTACAATCATGGAGGCTCTCCCCACTGGCAACTGGTAGGAGAGTTTGTTGACTCTTCCTCGGTTGCACAGCTTCATGACTGCATGACTCGGCATGTTTGAGCGGAAACGGCTTACACGAACATAGCTCATCATCTTGCGTTGATTTGAAATGTTAGATGAAAAAGCATCATTAGCTTTATGGCTCTAGGCCAGGAAAATAGAAAGACTGCGTGGATTTCAGCAATGAATATTCGTTATCACCCTTCGTTTTTTGCGTTTGTTCATGCAGCAAATAATGTCTCGTTATGCTACTGATATAGTTGTACTAATCTAGGAGGATCGACTTCCCCCCAGGGGAAGTGCGGCCATTTCCATACAAGTAGTCTTGCAGCCAGTCAGAGCGGCAAGTCTATCAAGTCACAGTCTCACATTCATATGATCACTCGAAAAAGCACCGAGATAATTACAAGCCCATTGGCCACTTTTATTCTGTTCTGTAACGACTGACTAAATAACAAAGCTTTTGTTTTTGGTCTGTTGCACAAGCCAGGAGCAGAAAGTAAAATCTAGCATAAAAGCAGTTCTTCTTTCCACCACATTTGTGTCTGCCACAAGCAGAATAAAATGCAGATTCTCCCTTTCATAATCGTTGTGACTACAAGATCCGAGAGGAGCAAGCAGAAGCATCGAGTATTAAGATTACATGCACAGAAAGTTGCAGTTGCAGTCAGTCGATTGGATATAGCAAAGCTGCCACGAGGACAACGATGGCCATGCCATGACAACCTAATGCAAAATCCGTAACCTTGATGTGTCCAAAGCACCGAGGACAAAGTCTTCAGCGTAGGATGACCGTAATGTGAAGTAGGTTGCGGAAGGAGATGTTGAATAAGAGCACAAAGGAAATTCGTTGGTCGACGTCGAGGGCCACGCCGGCACAGAAAAACAGACAATGCGTAAGGTTACTGGTTGGATGTGAGCCGAATCAGTTGAAAGACATCCATAGATATGAAGGGGCAGAAAGCAGGCGGTGAGACAAAAGCTCGGTCGAGTATGTCGTATCGTTCGCATTCCGTAATATCATGTGCCAAGTAAAGATCTCAAGTCGAAAGAAAGCAGTATGATGAAGTACAAGTGCCATATGTTGTATGGATGTTCCCTAGCGATAAGTACCACCATAGCGAGCACCTTGCTGAGGGCCACCCATACGAGGACCGGGAAGACCCATGGCAGGACCAACACCAGGACCAGGACGAGTCTGGATAGCAGGGTTGGTGCAGAGCATACCAACACGAGAGCCAAACTTGGAGCCACGGAGGGAGACCATGTGCTTGCGGATATGCTGAGCAACAATCTCACGGTGCTGGGGGTTGGAGTGAGTGAGAATGTACTGAATGAGGTAGTTGCCGTACTGGTCACTGGCGATGTCAATGAGGGGAATGCGTGGGCGATCAAGACGACCCTCGCAGACACGATCAAGATAGCGGCTGAGAAAATCAACACCACCGATCTTGAGGCACTTCTCAACAACCTTTGAAGCAAACTGATCCATGCTGTACTCAGAGGCATAGCGAATGACATGGTCAATGGCTCGGCCGCGATCAGCTGGGGCACCGTGCTCGCAAATGTGCTGAATGCACCAGTTTCCGAATTGGCCATGCGCAACAATGTCAATGCTGGCAAGAATCTCCTCGATGCAAGGGCGCTAGAATATCGTTAGCTATATCCCGTAATAATGGATAGAAGCACATACCTTATCCTCCTCGAGGCAGTTCTCGAAGATGTTCTGAACAACCAAGCTACCAGTCTCACCAAGAGCAACCTCGTGCCACATGCCGCGAAGAGCCTCATTAACGTATCTCATAATCTGGGGAGGAGACTCGGTCCAGCGAAGCTCGAACAGCTTCTGCCAGACGTGGCAAGCATAACGGTGAATAACGGTCTCAGGGATGCGACGCAGAAGCTCCTGAACCATGATGGCCTTGTAGTCCTCTGGAACAGAGTCAAAAGCCTTCTGGACGACGTGGCAACCAAAGGCATCCATGGAGAGGTTCAAAGTATTGCCACGAATAGCTTCAGCAATTTTGATGACTTGCTCGGGAGTCCCGTGCTCGAAGCAACGCTGAACTAAGAAGTTGCCGAAGCGGTTGACCATCAAGGGATATGCCTGAGCAACAATTGCCTCAACAATATCATACTTCTGCTCAGTTGTACCGACCTTCAGCTTCTGTTGGAGGAATATGGAGGCTTGTTGGTCATTATTGCACACGATCTTGTCGACAATATACTTCCAGTTGCAGTTGACGGTACGGTCAAGGAGGCGGCGATAGTTGAGCGGTTCAGTGGTTGGGACGTAGGTCTGAACATCAGTAGTTCCGGCCTTCTTGCATGTCAGTGGGAATGATGTAAGAGGAAGGGTTCCACTTACATCACTCTTCCAAGCAGACGTAGAGGAAGTGAACTCCGGTGCGTGGGGAGAGAGTGGAGTGCCAATCGGAGATGGCTGATATCCACCATACATGCTGGCTCCCATGCCCATACCTGCATTCATACCGCCAGTCAAACCCATACCCATACCCATACCCATGTTCATACCACCCATTGGATTAACAGTAGCAGTCAAGCCAGGAACAGCACCAGTACCAAATCCAGGGGTGGAGCTTGGAGTGTAACCTTCAAAGGGGCTGTTGCTACCAGCATACGAGAATGAACTCGCACTGCTGCGGTTCTGATAACGGCCACCAAATTGGTTGCGACGAATAGCCTGAGGGGCCATCAGGAGGTCTTGCTCAGGCATCATGCGATCATTGCGGAATGCATTCATGGGAGGACCTGAGTAAAGCATGGCAGGCTCGCCGAAGGGTTGAGCGAAGCCACGGCCCATCCATTGAGACAGATCAGAAGGCTGGAAAGGAGCAACAGCACCCTGAAGAGCAGATCCAGGGAAGCCAGGCTTAGCACCATTACTCCAAATAGCACGAGTGCGGTTGAAGCCACTAGCGGAAAGGGCATCACTGTTGTCGGAGTGCGCATCATCTTGAGCAGACCAAGAGTTGTCACGCTGAACGTGGGGACGGATGGTGCGTGGAAGATAGTTGAGACCCTCGTCAGCTGGGCCAGCATTAAAGGGAAAGTCAGCCTCCGAGGCATTACCAATGGCTTGATCAATGGTATGCTTGTGGATTCGGCTCTGCGCAAGCTCTTGATCCATGCGAGCCATCTTGGCTTGGGCAGCCTCCAGCTCAAACTTGACTCGGGCAAGCTCTTCAGCAGTCTGTGACTCATCCTCGCCAGCGACGCTTGGAGTATTGGTTGTGGGTGCAGTGCTGATGTTCAACTCGGGAGGAGTGGTCAGGTTGATGGAGCTGTTGACAGTGGAGACATACTCCACTGTGCGAGCATAGGCGACGTCGTCGGTAGACTTGAGAGCCTCACGTTGTGTGGTAATGACAGCCTGCTGTTCGGAGAGCTTTTGGAGGAGCTTGTCCATGGGGTTGAGTTCGGAAGGCGAGGAATTGCTGGCCTTGCGCTGCGCAGAAGATCAGCAGTGATCTCAAGACTGGTCGAGAGTGTTGGGAATGTCAATTTGCTTACCTTGGAAGCCATTTGATTGCCAAACTTGCTCGAAGCCAAAGCTGCTGCTGACTTCTTCAAGGAATCGTCCTGCAGGGTGGATGATTAGTGAACCGAAGTGAAGAATTGCAAAGGTGGTAGCAAGGTTGTACAAAAGTGGCGGAAGAAGGTGAGGAAATACGCGTTGTGTTTCCGCGTTGGAGGAAAATGTGCAAAACGAAGAGAGGCAAGGCTGTGAAAACTTACCAGGCGAAACGTCAAGTCGTCCGAACCGCCAGCATTCTCTTGGGAGAAGCTTCGGCTTGCGGCCGACCGACGAGGTGTCGGAGAGCCATTGTTGGAAGCGTTGGCAGACATTCTTACCTAGGTGCTCGAGTTGTCTTCTAGAAGACAGGTGCCTGCGTAGTAGATGATCTCGTTCGAAGGTCAAAGACAGGTGTTGGCAGATGCTTCGACGTGCAAGTACTTGTGTGGATGTCAAGAAGAAGGGAAAGATCCAAGACAGATGCAAGCTGTACCTCGTCAAAGTTTATGAGGAAGGTGCACTCAACTAACAGCTGTTGAGATTTATCTAGAGTTTGGTGTTGGGGTTGGAAGGCAAAAGGGAGAACCGGTGGTAGAAGGAAGAAGGCACAATGTTTACACTCTGGTTGACGCGATGCTCTCCCCCAGTATATTCCTATGCTCGTGATCTGATAACCAGAGCTCGGAGGAAGACTAGAAAGGACTCGAGGAAAGTTTTGCGGTCAGTAGTTGGAGTCGAAAGGAAGTTAAAGGTTATCGAGTTCAAGACTTCGAGAGAACGTTGCGCACAAGACCTCTTTCCCAACTTAAGAGGTACAGCGAACCAATAGAAACGGTTTTGTCCAGCCTGTACTGCTGCTGCCGGCACTTTCCGCTTCCGTGGCCGCTTTGGCATTGTTCTCGCCTCTTTGAAGGGGCTATCTGCCTGGCTCTACTAGTCTGGCAAATATGTTTGACCAAGAAGAACAAATACAAAGGTCTCGGTTTCTAAATCTTTTTCTGAAAACACAAAGGAAGAGTTCTAATAGGAGGCATAGCAGTGATGAGCTCCAAGAACAAGCTCTCAGTCTGGACCACGAAAATGCCGAAAGCTTAAAGCAGGCAGACGAAAGGGGCAGGAACGCAGGCACCATCTAGTTATGCTTAAATAATTACAGAAATTGGGTCTCACCTTCCTTCCTATTCGAGACATGTTGTTGATTTTATACTCTGAGAGACCGGCATAGGTAGCGTGGTTCGGTAGCCGAATGCTTCGCATTCTCGTGCGAGCCTCAAGATCCTCCACGAAACGCCAGTAAATACAAATGCAGTGAGACGTTGTGGTACATATACATCCATTCATACAAGACTCCGTGTCTATCTTCTGCTCTTGAACTTCTTCGATTCTGTTCGAAAAGGATTAGTGGTGCCCAACGAAAAGTGCCCGAATTTGAACTATACCTTCTTTTGTCCGCTTCTTCTTAGGAGCACCCTTCCCTCTCGCCTTGATCCTGCAAGCTGTTAATTTCTGTTCTGGTAGTCCGTTGATAGGATAGCTCACATCTTGATACTCTCCAACCTGTCCTCCTCCGCGTCGTCGTAAGTCACCCAGTCAGGGTATGCCTTCTGCAGGTCCTTGAACGTCGCTATTTTCCGTGGGTACCAAGATGCCAATGCAGGGCCCTTTAATCGTTGTCGTAAGATCTTGTTTCCCAGTCGAAGTCCTTCCGGATTGAAGGTCGTCGAGAAAATCCGGCATTGGGCCTGATCCAGTCAGCATAATTGAAAGCTAAAAAGTCAAGCTGAACGAATCTATACCTTCATAAGTTCCACCACCCGGGATCGTGCAACAGACATCGTCGCGATTTGCCTTCAAGGTTGCTGGGCTTGCTGTTCGTTCCATTGCGCGATATTGAATCTACTCAAATTTTAGCGCCGTTTCGGGCCGACTTTTGATCCGAGAAAGGCATCAAAAAAGTCAAGCAGTCAACTTTTCTCCATCAACCTTCCAAAAAGAGAAAATTTAGAGTTCTTGACTGAGGATGGATAGTCAATCCGGTACACTGAAGCGGAAACATTCTGAGGAGTTTCCAGATTCAGATCGCACAGATGTCAAACACAAAAAGCACAATGTAAGTATCGATCCACAATTCTCTGAATCAATTCTGATAATTTGTATAGGGCAATAATTCGCACGCGTCCAGCACTTCAACGTCACTTAATAGATTGGAACTTGATTCATCGTCTAATTCAGAAGTCCCCAGAGGAAGAAGAATATCTCAGAAGATAGCCAATCTGGCCCACGCTCTTAACCAAATTCTGGAGGAAGATGGTCTAGACGATATCTTGAAAATCATCGGGAAGAAGACCGTTGCGAAAACTCAAGATCTCCAAGAACGACTACAAAATTATATCCCCGAATTCAATCGCAGAGCAACAAAAACAACTTTACCTACAGAGTCTGCGTCACATGACTCTTTCAACCTTCCAACTGACTCTCCCATCCTTTCACCTAACTCTACCAACCTTCCAAACTCAATGTCCGCCCTTTCCATCACGCCATGGAAATACTCCGAGATCCCACGCATGTTTCCCACACTTCCAGAAATCCTCGATCCGACTCTGGAGAAATCGACATTCACTCACGTTGGATGCACAGGCGGCCACCCGACTGACCTAAACTATGAACGTCTCGAATGGATCGGCGATGCATACCTCGAGCTCACAGCCACCCTTCTCATCTCACAAACCTTTCCATCCTTGACTCCTGGAAAGTGCTCTTTGATGCGAGAACGACTCGTCAAGAATGTTACCTTGGCCGACTTTGCACGACAATACGGCTTCGATAAGCGTCTTCAAGTGCCAGCCGATTTCCTCGCGAACAAACAACATTCGATCAAAGAACAAGAATTGACTAAGGTTCATGGCGATGTCTTCGAGGCGTACGTTGCTGCCGTGATCATCTCGGATCCAGCAGATGGGGTTAGCAGGGCTTCGGAATGGCTGAAGGCCTTGTGGTCAATGACACTGGAAAAGGATATCCTCCGAGAGGAAAAGAGCAGCTTCAAGCTTGACAGCCCGTTATGGAGACTCAGAGGTACCGTTGAGATATCGACACCCAAACAATCGACACCTATCTCTGCCAAAATGGAACTACAAAATCTCCTTGGAGCCAAAGGAATCAAAATCTCATACCGAGACGCAGCACCCGAGAAGAAGGATCCGAAGAACAAGCTACCATTGTTTACAGTAGGCGTATATCTGGATGGCTGGGGTGAAAAGGACATGATGCTGGGAACTGGAAGAGCGAACGGAAAGAAAGACGCAGGGATGAAGGCCGCAGAGATGGCATTGGCGAATAAGAAACTCATGAAGACCTTGCTGGAGAGGAAGAAGCTTTATGACGAACAGGCGGCATTGGAGCAGCAGGCGTTAGAAAAACATAGCGGAGAAGACATGTGAAAGCGCATCCTGAGCTTCCAGGTCGACTTTTACCTAGCATTGGCACTTGGTGTTGGACTTGGCTGTAATGATACCCACAAAATATGGAATGAGAAATCGCCAAGACATCTTTGCATTACCAATGATTCACCCTCACAACACATGTAAAAGCTGGGGAAGGTCTCGCGTAACCCCTGAAGCCAACCGGAGCGACGGCTGTTGCTTTTTCCCCTTTGTCAAATCAAGCCTTTGACTGAACTCAAAATCAATAATATCGCCACCAGAGAGCTGCAGCACTGATCCCATTCACAGATCCCATCAGATCCTCACATTCACCAAGAGAACGAAAGTCATCCACCTTCTAGAATATTGCCAGTATTTACTCTAGGGCAATTACTGGGGAGTCTCCTTTTAAGCCGACCCATCTCCACAACACCCCTGTCCGCACCAAACCCACGGCCGAGGCATACGCGACGGGGTCCCGTCCTCCTCCAGCTTATGATGCGCATGATAGGGTAATTTCCATTCACTCCCGAACCCGCAACGATATTTTCTCTGTCAGTCCTTCAAAAAAGAATCGCTTGAGCTGTGCAATACCATTTGCGCCTATGTTTCGTTTCCGGGTATTCACATAGATTGTATCGGAGCTCTCGCGCCGAGTCAACAATAGAGAGATTGGGTAAGGTTAGACGGAAGTTCCCAAGGTTGGGGGCGCGACTTGATAAGAGAGGGAAGGAAGTAAGGGACAGCACAGCAGAGGGGAAAAGGTGGGCAAGATGGCGGATTCAGTAGGTATGTATCCTTCCTTCATACTAGCTTACCATCGACTTTACTCTAAACAAAACTGACTCGCCATCACAGACCGCGTATTCGTTCATGCCCTCAACACCGTAAAAAAGATCCCCAAGACCGGCGCCTCACGGCCTCCTCCCTCCGACCGCCTGCGGCTCTATGGCCTCTACAAACAAGCCATGGAAGGTGATGTAGACGGTGTGATGGAGAGGCCTCTCAGTATCGGCGAGGGCGAGCAGGAACCCGAGGATGTGAAGAAGGATCGGGATAAATACGATGCGTGGGATGCGCAGAGAGGGATTAGTAGGACGGAGGCGAAGAGGAGATATGTTGAGGCGTTGATTGAGACGATGCATAAGTATGCTAGTACTACGGCGTAAGTGCTCTCCTGCTATACTTATCCTGGAGCTACGTTGAAGGTGGGATGGACTAGTAGAATGGAGGGGTCTCGTGGCTTCGGACAGATTGTAGGAAAGGAATGCACAAGGCTGATACAAGAACAGAGACGCCCGCGCCCTAGTCGACGAACTCGAATTCGTCTGGGACCAAATCAAAAACAATAGCGCGTCCTCTTCTGGCTCCTCACCCGGCCGCCGCGGCGCTGGCGTACCCTCCTACACCACACAACCGCGCACATTCCAAAGACCTCTATCCGGCGAAGATGGACCCATGCGTGTCCTCTCTCCCATGTCTCAAGACGACGAGGCGGAGATCAGATCCCAAAAACTGATGGGGTATAACGATGAATATGATGACAGGGACGACGAGTTTAATGATGGAGAAAAGAAGGAGGCGAAGAAGACGAAAAAGTGGAGGAGGACGGTGGAGCAGGCATTGGTCAAGATGACGGCTGAAATTGCAGCGTTGAGGGAGCAGATTGCGACAGGGAGGGAGTATCAGGGAAGAAAAAGCAGGAGTCTGTATAGATGGGTTGCGTGGCTGGTGTGGTCGGTTATGAAGCACTTCTTGGTGGATATCGTGGTGCTGGGGATTGTCCTGGTCTACTTGAGGAAGAGGAAGGATAGGAGAGTGGAGGATCTGGTGAGGGAGGGACTGAAGATTGGGCGGGAATATGTGAGGAGGATATTACCGCCTAGATGAAGCAAGATATGACCGGCAGACAAATTTCACCATGAGCGCACTTCCGCCCAAATCGATTCCGAGATCGAAATCACGTACCAATCAAGAGAACAGGCAAAAAGATACCACGGAGTCATGACATTATGTCCGATCATGTACAGTACAACGTTCATACCTCCACCGACCTTAGGCACCAGGCATAGTCTGCACCTGAACAGCGCCATCGATAGCAGGAATCCACTTCAACCTCTCAGGAGCGAAAAGCTCGGCCTTAGGGATGTTTTCGCTTGGCCAGTTGGGATCATCGAGCACTCCCGCCTTAATGACAACTTGGTTGGGGAAAGATTCTCCAGTACGGAAGAGCGTGGTACCGCAGTCACCGCAGAAGTGGGATGTGATCTTCTTGCCCGTGTCGGCGGTCTTGGAAATTTCCTTGGGCTTGCCTAGACGTACGTTTGTTAGAAGGACTTCAAAGCTGGAAGGGATCCAGAGCAAGAACGTACCAGCCTCAAGCTTAAAGTTGTTCTCCGGGATAATAATGTTATTGCTGTAGCTGGCGCCGCCAATCTTCCTGCAGTCCAGGCAGTGGCAAAGAGCGTGCCCAACAGGCTCGCCGGTATAGTTCAACCGGATCTAGATGTAAATATAATCAACATACATATCCAGGCACACCTCTTCACATCTACCCCTGCCAATTGGCTGTCGTATATGCATGGCGGAGTCCCAAATAACATACCTTGTCGCAGAAACAACCTCCAGCAGGCATTTTGATTGAATGTAGCTTGATTATTTGATCTGATTTGCAGTTTGCAGTGACGAAAGATGTGATTACTTAGAATGCACTTGCACACCTTGACGGCTACCCAGCTGTCCATATATACACCTCCCACTTTCCCCTCTCCCATCTCACTATCCTCCCAAGTCACTACCCTGTCACCAGCCAAACTCTAACTAAGATGCGGGGATGCTATCTGTCTTTCTTTTAGCTTTAGACTGGGCAGTTATCTGCTACATTCTTAGACGACGATAACTGGGCAGGCATCTCTTCCCATGAACTAGAAGAAGCAGATCACCAGCTTTAGACTTCAAGATTTGGAAAGGTATAACCTTAAAAGGAAAGAGGGAACTCATGACGTTAGTGGTGGGTTGGCGGGGTAGTGCTAACCGAGCAAGCGAGGCGGAAATGCCCCGCGTTACCGAATTTTCTGCATCTCGAATCAACTCCACGGACCTCCTTGGTTTGCGCGACACAACATCGCGCCGAGGGGCTAGGACAGCCTATCAACGTGAGAGGATCTGAGCCAGCAAGATTTCTGGTGAAGTGTAACGGCAAAGCGGACTTCAGTTGATGAGTTGCTGGTGAGTCTCACCGTGAAAGTCTAGATTTGGATTGTGCTTGCTAACGGAAAGAAGACGAGCATCAAACTCGCCAGATTGGAAGATCTCGAGCAGAGAGTCGTCGAGGTTATAGGAGATATCATGGCTTCTGAAGCCGCGGCAAAGACTGAGAATGAGAATGAGAAAGTGAGCTGCTTTTCTTCGTTCTGGACTCTGAGATGTAGTGGGCGTTCACTTTCCGTTCTACACGTGACTGAAGCGGATCTCTTACCAACTTATCTTGTTCCATGGCTTTGTCACGCGCTTTATTGGATTGGGTGCCTTTTGATGTGGATAATCTTGGAATTTCGAACACACCTGTATTGGATATCTTGAAGTTTGAGAATTTCCAGCAGTCACAATCCGAGCTTATCAGACTTCAATGTTCCCAATATCTCACAGCTCTAGACGCCTCAATTTCTGCACTACCTGATATCTTGAGCATCTGATAGCTAACATATTCTAGCCTCTCCTCAATCTCAGCCACTGCATCTTCCAGCCCTTCAAAGGCTTCTCCCTCGACGATCCACCACTACCCACGGACCCAACCGAACAAGTCAAACTCATCATCTCCAATGTTACCAAGCAGCAAGAGGCCGTCCGCTCCTCTATGCTCACCGCCATCATCGAGCGCGCTGACGAGCTAGTTGCCGAAGCCAAGGCTGAGTTAGATTCCATGATGGAAGATTATGAGGATGATGATGGAGACCCGGAGCAGCGGGCACGTGTCAGAAAGGAGGTTAAGGAGATGATTGAACGGATGAAAGTTCCGGCGCCTGTTGGAACTACTGAGGAGGATTTCCTAGTTGATGAAGAGCCGGTTGCTTCCAACAGAACAGCCGCCAACCCTACCCCTGGCCGTCATGCCTCACAGACCATTAACAAGGACGGAGATATCGATATGGGAGGCATGGATTCGAGTACCGAAGAGAAGCCTAGGACGACGAGACATGTCTACGAGGAGCTGTCACGGAACTTGCAGGATATTATTGATCAGGGCGTCGAGCAACTCGAGGAGTATGATCGCCGTTGCAAACAAGTACTCGCTTCCTACCAATCTGGACTGGATAGACGTCCTAGACCGGTTCGGACTGCTTCGGAAAACTCGGTTTCGTTTGCTACTCAGCAACCCGGCAGACGTCAGAACTCGACGTCTCATGCCATATTCAATACTCTAGATAAAGACATTCCCGGATTAGGTAGACTCGCTACGAGTGTTCCTGGTGCTGGTATCTCTATGGGAAGTCCGGGAGGGATTTTGAGGAACATCGGCTCTCCGAGCAGCGTTCTGAAGAATCCCAGTACTGGCAGCCCTGGTGGAATTCTGAAGGGCAGCAAGAGCACCGGAAGCCCAATCGAACCTTCTGTAAGACGCAAGTCAGCTGTTTCTTTTGTAGAGCCGGAGATGGGAAGCCCTAGAGAGAAGGGATTGAGTATCTCTAGCACATCTACTGAGCGAGTGTGAATCCGCGACAGCATCGAAGAGATTGCGGGACGGGGTAGTAGATGATTTAGGACATTCGCAGACTTAGCAGATCCAAAGAGTTGAGGCCGAAAAAGTATCTAGGATGGCGTTGATGGGACTTCGGTGTATGCTTGCTCGCGAAATACCCATGGAATGAAGTTGGACTGAAATAAATGCTGACTTCTATCCTCCGGTGTTGTAAGATGTTAATTTCCATAGTTAATGAGTGGGCTGTTTGTAGATATGGACATGTTTTAGACGATACTGTTCTCGGATATTCTATAAGGGCAAGTCAACTGCTCATCAATTGACTATCCCTTCGCCTCCTATTCACTCAATTCCTCACTTCATCATCTAATTCCAATCATCATCCGCAAACCTATCCTTCCAAAACCCCCTAAAATTCTTCTCCTTCCCAACCTCAGCAATCTCCTTAACCTCCTTTGGCGTCAACTTAAACTGCGCCACCTTCTGATACCCCTTAAGTCTCTGCTCACTCGCACTCGTTGTTAGCGCCACAATTCCCTGATCGATTACCCACCTCAACGCAATCTCTCCAGGCGTAACACCATACTTCCGCGCTAAATGCTCATACATGCCATCTAGTGGTCCTGGCTTCGCTTTCACCACCGCCGTTAGGGGCGCATACGCTGACGTCGCAATCCCATTTGCCTTATGAAAGGCGATCAAGTCTCCATGCTGTAGATAAGGATGGTATTCAATCTGGTTAATCGCCGGCACGATCTTCGCAGTCTTGAGTATAGCTTCCAAGTCTGGCTTTAAGAAGTTTGAGACGCCAATGGTCTTCGCTTTCCCAGACGCATGGATAGCTTCCATATCCGCCCATTTCTTCTGCAGGTCCTCTGGACTCTTCGCAAAAAAGGGAGCATGGATCAGGTACTGGTCTACATAGTCCAGACCTAGCTTCTTGAGCGAGAGCTCGAATGCCTCTTGCGTGTTTTGGACCTTCACGCCGGAGATTTTGGTTGTAACGTAGAGCTTTTCTCTAGGGACTCCGGATTCTTTGATCGCTTTGCCGAGTTCGGTCTCGTTGCTGTAGACTGGGTAGTGCTTACTGTCAGCTCGCTTCTGCACAAAAATGGGAGCGACCAAAAGTTTCTGTTTGAGGTAGAATAAACCTTCAGCACCATCTAGATGGTAGTATCCGGCCTTGATAGCCATGACAACGGTTTTGACCAGTTCTGGGTCTTCGGGCGAGTTGAGATCGCTCTTGTATCGAGCTGTGCCTAGGCCGTAGCCGAGCTATTTTACGTTATTAGGTGCTGAGATAAGAATTCGGTAAGGAGGAAAGCTGACCATTGGTATCTCATTCCCGTCATTGAGCTTTAGGGTTTGAATTCGAGACATTTGCTTTGGTGCTACTCCAGCTTCACCGTCTGCGTGGGAGGTTTGATATGCCGAGGTTGTAGAATTCATCTTAAGTAGGGTAGCTCGAAAGATTCGTTGTGATGAAACTGGAAGAGATCTTGAAGACGAGGAGATAATCACTCTTGAGGAACTCAAAACACAATTCATGAGTCTCCTGACCTCCGCTCTCAATTGTCTTTGAATCTCCAAATCATCAAGAGATAAATGTCTATTCAGTAGAACCGCCACTTTTGGAAGGAGCTCGTTCACACATTTCGTCATCCTCATCCCGAACTGTATCCGAGCTGTGACAGGGGTCAACGCCACCGAGCTTCCCAAACCAAGACCTTCAACCTCAATAAGCAAATAAATTACTCTTTCACAGCTCCATAATACCATTTCCCCATTGTAATTTACATCTCCCGTTACAATCAATCTACAGTTCTTCTATCTTCCTGTACATGCTTTCAAAACTGTTCTCACGACCCAACCTAATACCCCGCATGCGACTCGCTCAAATGGCCTCCCATCTCTCAAACGGCAGCAAAGCCTCAAATGGCACCTCATACCCAGGCAGTACTCTCAAAGACCTCCCCAAATCATGGACATTCACCTCCTGCCTTCCTCCCGACCCAAAATTCCCCACCCCATCCTCCTCCCACAAAACGCCCCGCGAAGACATCGAGCCGCGGATGGTGAAAGGGGCACTCTTCACCTGGGTCCGACCTGAAGAAGCAAAGGAGCCTGAATTACTAGCAGTCAGCGCGGCTGCTATGCGAGATCTGGGAATACAAGAAGGCGAAGAGAAGACCGAGGAATTCAAGCAGCTGGTTGCAGGCAATAGGCTGCTGGGCTGGGATCCAGAGAAAGAGGAGGGCGGATATCCCTGGGCACAATGTTATGGAGGGTGGCAATTTGGATCTTGGGCGGGGCAATTGGGTGATGGGCGTGCGATATCGTTGTTTGAGATAACGAATCCGAGTACGAAGATTAGATATGAGTTGCAGCTGAAGGGCGCGGGGATTACACCATACTCGCGGTTTGCGGATGGAAAGGCGGTGTTGAGGAGTAGTATTAGGGAATTTGTGGTTTCGGAGGCGTTGAATGCGCTGAGGATACCAACGACCAGGGCGCTGTCTTTGACGCTGTTACCACATGAGAAGGTGAGGAGAGAGACGATTGAGCCGGGTGCTATTGTGGCGCGGTTTGCGCAGTCGTGGTTGCGGATTGGGACGTTTGATATCCTGCGAGCGCGCGGGGATAGGGCGTTGATTCGACGACTATGTCACTACATAGCAGAAAATGTTTTCGAAGGATGGGAGTCACTACCGGCCCGGAATCCAGCAGATGACGGGAACAACGAAACACCGCTAGGAACTGGTATCGGAAAAGATACGGTCGAAGGGCCACCCGGCCTCGAAGAAAACCGCTTCACTCGTCTATACCGCGAGATCGTCCGCCGTAACGCAAAGACTGTAGCAGCATGGCAAGCCTACGCATTCACCAACGGCGTGTTAAACACAGACAACACCTCTATCTTCGGCCTCTCAATCGACTTCGGACCCTTCGCTTTTTTGGATAACTTCGATCCCAACTATACCCCAAATCACGATGACCACATGCTCCGATACTCCTACCGCAACCAGCCTACCGTCATCTGGTGGAATCTCGTCCGTCTTGGCGAATCTTTAGGCGAGCTCATGGGTATAGGCAAAGACGTCGACGCTGAAGAATTCGTCGAAAAGGGTGTCCGGCAAGAAAATTCCGATGAGTTGATCTCCCGCGCTGAAGGCCTCATCACGCGCGTAGGCGAGGAATATAAAGCTACTTTTATGGCTGAGTATAAGCATCTCATGACTGCGCGGCTTGGTCTTAAAACGCACAAACCTTCGGATTTCGATACCCTATTTAGCGGGCTGCTCGATACGATGGAGGCGCTGGAACTGGATTTCAATCAATTCTTCAGGAAGCTTAGCAATCTAAAAGTCGGAGAGCTCGAGACGGAAGATCAAAGAAAAGAGGTAGCTGGCGTCTTTTTCCACCATGAAGGCGTAACTGGCCTTGGCAATACCGAAGAATCAGCACGCAAACGGCTTTCAGATTGGTTAGAAAAATGGAGTACTAGGGTATATGAGGATTGGGGTCCAAACGGCGATGATGAGGTCAGGAACGCTGAGATGAAGAAAGTGAATCCCAAATTCATCCCCAAAAGCTGGGTTCTAGATGAGTTGATCAAGAGAGTGGAGAAGGGTGGTGAGAGGGAGATTCTGGATCGGATTATGCATATGGCGCTTAATCCGTTTGAGGAGCGCTGGGGCTGGGATGAAAAAGAAGAAGAAAGATTCTGCGGCGATGTGCCGAAGTTTGATAGGGCGATGCAGTGTTCGTGTAGTTCTTAGATACCTACCTACTACATACAAATGAAATATAAACATGATTTATGAAGGCTTGGAATTTACTTCCTCTCAACCCAAGTCCAAATATTCAACCCGATCTTACTCCCACTCGTAACCGGCAGTCCAGCATGCAGCGTACTACTCAGTCCCTCACCATCCTCCCCTAAATTCCTCCAATACACCGCATTCCCCGTAATAGGCTTGAACGTCACACCCTCATCATACGGTCTATCGCAATCAATGAATTCGCACCATTCCCCTTCTTTCCCACCTTTCACAAACCCCTCATCCCTGATATGCAAGCGCGGGAAATTGGTACCGCCGCCAGTACAGTTCCCTTGAATGTACACGAAAAACGTACTCTCGATATTTCCAGTCAAGGATGGGTGAGCGTGGAACCAGTCGTAGTGGTCTTTGTACTGGTTTCCGAGAGCATAGTTCTGCACAACGAGAGGCTTGATCTTGCCTCCTGTGCTGAGGTCGTAGTATGGGAAGGAGCGGGCACGTGCTTCGAGTTCCTGGACGAGTTTTGCATCTGTGGGAAGAGATGCAGTCTTGGAAGAGCGGTAATCGGGGTCTACGATCCGGGTTCCGTCTTCACCGAAGAGGGGGGAGGCTTTGAAATGTGGGGTGCTGAGGTCCACGAGCTGGGAGGCTTCGAGGGGAGTGATGAAGGAGGATATGTAGACTACTAGGGGGTCGTGGGAGAGGATGTATGTTTTGTAGGGGAGTTCTGGTTCTGGTGGGTTGGTGAGGCCGAAATTTGAGAGGAGGGATTGGAATTGTGAGGGGAGTGGGGTCCAGAATGAGGCGAGGTCGATGGCGAGAGTGGAGCTGAGGAAGAGGGAGAGTGAAGAGATGAGGAGGAGATGAGGTATCGATGGCATCTTGGATCATAAAATGAGCATATAAATCATCTCGACATAAAATGAGCAGAAGAAGTGAGAGTCTCGGTTCGAGAAGTTGAACGTTTACCCCCCTGAATGCCTGTCAGGTCACTACTGCAGGATCCCGCATTGCGGCGTAATCGTAAATACACGTGCTCTCGCCCCGCCATCTCACTTGGCATGTTGTTCTCCTTCCTCTTCCGCTCAACTGAAGCTCCAAATATTATTTCAATGGATATTCTCTGAGTTGCTGTTCTTCTTTTGAGGTTTTCGGTCAGCTCACATTCAGGGCCGAGATGGCACGATGGATGCTGAGCTCGGCAATCGCGGGGGTGGTTCTCGTCTCAGGGGTATGGGCCGATGTTCTCCAGCTTGGGAAGGACACATTTGAGCCCTTTCTAGAGAGCCATGATTTCGTTGTTGCTGCTTGTGAGTTCTTTTTTTATGGATGATGAGAATTTGAGTCCCTACACTCGGACCTTATTCATTACATGAATTTTGGGTGAGTACTGTTCACTGACAAATCTCGCTAGTCTGTGTTGTGAGTTTTTCTCGTCCAGCATTAGGCTTTGGACTCAACACTAATATTCTTCCTATATGATTAGCCTTGGTAGTGAGTCTACTTCCATAATGCACCTCCAATCTTTGCCTATATCTTCTGACTGATTCCCAGTGAGCCATGCAAAGACCTCTCACCAGAGTTCTCAACAGCAGCCGAGATATTAGCACCGAAGAGCATCTCTCTCGTCGAAATCGACTGCACCAAAGAAGCCGCATTATGCCGCACATATGACATAGAATCATACCCAACCATCAGAATTTACACAGTCGAAGAGAAGAATACTCGATATCGAGGTCTTCAAACATCTCAAGCGTAAACACATCTTTCAACCCTACTTCTTCTCCATCTCTTGAACTGATACCCGAGCAGCATAGTCTCCCACATGATCAGACAGAGTCTCCCACCACTTTCCATTCTATCTGATGAGGCACAAATCCAGGAGTTGAAATCTTTGGGTACACCCGTCCTCATAGCCTACATCCCTTCTACCGACTCCTCATCAACCCAAACCTTCACCTCCCTCGTCTCAACCTCCACCTACCCTTCCCTCCTCTTCGGCATATCCACCAACCGCTCCCTCTCCGCCCACCCTCACACAACCCCACCATTCCTAACCCTCTACAACCCAGACGATGAAGTCGAGCTCCTCTACACCGGCCCTTTCACCGCCCCTCTCATTCAAGCCTGGATCTCAGACGCTTCTTCTACGCCTTTGATCGGAAGATTTAATATCCCCGCATTTGAAGAGTACACTAAAGCCGGTCTCCCAATCGCGCTAATCTTTGCCCTGACCTCAGAAGAGCGCATAAGTCTGTCAAAAACCTTGCAGCCTCTTGCCCAGAAGCTGCGCGGTAAAATGAGTTTCGCGTCCGTTGATGCAGAGAAACTTGGGTTCCTGGCAGAGCCGTTTGGCCTCCTACCTGGGAAATTTCCCGCTTTCCTCATCTTGGACATGAACCGCGATGAGCGGTTTCCATTTGATCAAGAGAAGGAGATTACGTTGGATGCCGTGGAACCATTCGTATTGGAATTCATGCTAAAGCAAGGAGAAAAGGTAGTGGTTGCGAAGGAGACGGGATTTGCACAAACTATCGGTGGGCACGATGAGATATAGAAATGTGTATAGCGATGGTGGGAAAGATGGTAATCTGGCATTTCAGATTCGATAACTGGCATCAGTTGCCGTGTTGAATATTCATGAAACCAAAAGCACTCAAGCTGCGTGAGATTCTTTGAGACCTGAGATACTTAAGAATCAGGGTATTCATTACAAGGCACTACTCTACAATGACGGATGAGAAATCGTAAAGTCATAAAATTCGTGGTGTGTAAGAATCCAGGTATCAGAACTATCCCAAAGGGCAGTTTCCTGAAGTACGCCATCCATAAGCATCCTTTTTTCTAGAGCCTTCCCCAGATCCATCGATGCTGCAGCCCATATCCGTACAATAAAAACTCACAATCCATAAGTTTTTTCGTCCCCTAAAACCCCAGCATATGCGTGCATATAGCGATAGGCTTGGCTTAATCCTCACTCATCGCCACAATCTCCCTAATACTCCATCTCCACTCTTCACCACCCCTCTTCTTTCCCTGACCCAGCCAATTCGCACACTTGCGTCTCCACCTCTCCTCCTCATCCCTATTCGCCTTGATAAACTTCGGTCCGATATCGAACTCCTCGCCCACCAACCACTCGTCATTTAGCTTCTTGCCACCCTCGCTCTTGCGTCCCGTAATCTCATCTGCCTCTTCCCTGGGCTTGTCCTCGAGGTCCGGAACATCCTTAAATACATCCTCCTCATCATCAAGTGCATCAAACCCATCCATCGTATCACCCGACTCGCTCTGCCCGTCCTTGCCATGTTGACCGGGGAGCTTGAGCCAGCACATGCGCTGTGGGTCGAAGACCATACCGCCTACAACCTGGACGTTCTGGGATGAGTTGACATTTTGGATAAGTGCGGGGCGCGGTGTGGTGTTCTCCTTTTCGCGGAGCATGTGAGAAGGGATGGAAGCGGTGGAGGGTGATGATGCAGGCGCGTCAAAGTTAGCCATTTCGTTTTCGTTGCCTTCCCACTTGTAAGTGTGAGGGTTGTAGTACATTCCCTTGACGGCTAGAGAGTCAAACGCGTTAGTGAAGTTTTCGAAAGAAGACACACCCCCTGAATCAGAGCAGGCGTCAGTCGCGTTCGTGATTTGAGACGCGTAAGGAAAGAATCCTGCTCCGATCCAATCATAGTAAAAAGAGGAAACTTACACTTGGGATTGTTGAGATTTCCCAGTGGCTTGATCAACTGAGGCTTTTGAGGGGGTCTGTTCATCTTCTTTGGTTTGACGGGTTGTGCATGAATTGCAGAGAGGCCTGTGGTAGCTGAGACCTTGGCTTTCCACTGATTAGTGAGAGCAGCGAGAGGAGCTCCTTGAGCAGAAGGTGCACGTTGAGCTAGTGATTGTTCCCGCGCCATCCGACTAGCATTGGTGTCACGGGCGAAACGAGGCAATTCATCTCTTGACCGAGCAGGCGAGTAAGGGGTTAAAGGGGCTGGTGTTGTTGTACGTGATGGCGGTGTATCCTGATGGATCTTGGTTTCATGTATGACTTTATTACGAAGTCCAGATAGTTTGGGAGGTCCTCGTCCGACTGGCTCTTTGACGAATTTTTGCTCTGATTCGCGAGAAGTCGGTAAGTCGTCAAAGCCATCCAGCTCGAATCCGTCACCGAAATGCCGACGACGAACAGGCTTGGTCATCGTACGCTTAGTAGCAGCTTGATGAGCCAACACTTCTGCACCTTTCCGTCGGGGACTTGGTGATCTCATAGTCGACCTCGACACTGCTCGTGACGAAGGACGAAGGTCAATACTGTGATTTGAGGATTCAGAGTCGTGACGGCGGAAGTGGCGTGAGGTCTTGCTGGCAACATGGTGGGACTGGGATTGAGATGCACCAGCAGGGAGAAAGGGGACGGGATGTTTTCTTGCATGAGACATGCTTGATTCGGCACCAGATCGGTCCCGTTCGATGGGAGTCTTCGGTCGAGCGACAGAGGCTGGTCTGCTACTATCTCTGTCGGTACGCGAAGGCGGTCTCTCGTAGCGGGATCCAATTGGTTTGGCTGTTGATTGGGGATATGATCGCATGGTTGGCATTGACCGCTTCAGCTTGAGTAATTGGGCATTGGTCGTTGTCGGTTCAGTGCGAAGCGCGGTGATAGATGGCTTAGATGCAAGCTCCCGTCGGCGTGGCGTCGAAGGCGGCATTGAGTGTACTGAGGTTGGAGTTGCGGGTGCGGGAATACTGCTGATAGAGGATTGTGACGAGTGGCCAAGTCTTGACTGTGATCGGCGATTGTTACTTTTTAGAATAGGTCCTCCACTCTCCGACACGGGTTCCAGAGATGATGGCACTCGCTCATGACCACCAAGCGGACGCGGCAGTCTCGAGTTATTTGGTGGGTTTGCAGCGGGTTTGTTGGTGAAGGTTAATGAGACAGCAGTCTTTGGGCGATTCGGGCTGGTCTGGCGAGTGGTCTTGAGCTTGATGTTGCGGTTGAGAGTGAGCTTGCTAGAATCAAATACATCTCCGTCGCCGATCTCAAGACCTGATAGGAAATCATCCTTGACCTCGGCACGCTTGGCAGCTTGCTTCTCGCTCGATTGGTGATCTGGCGAACGGGCCTGTTGTCTTCTCTTAAGGATGTCGTCGAAGGGAATAGGACCAGATGGGAGGATGAGTCCATCAAGACCCTCATCTTCACTCTCGACGGTCAAAGAACTGGAGACACTCGGGCTGAGTGCAGATGCAGATGAGCTCCTATTTGAGCGGCGATCTCTGTGCGTTCCTCCATGTCTCGTCCCCAAGCTTCCACCTTCTCCCCAACCCTCAATATCATCATGGAGGCTAGCGGGCGTCTTTGGGATTTCCTTGCGGGCAGAAAGTCTAAGAGGCTCATCACCTGACGGAAGCTGGAAGTCTTGCTCGAAGTCGTTATCGGCTCCAGGCTTGTCTCCCTTTTGTGGTGTAGGTGGTGTAATGAGTGGAAGAAGCTTGGGAGCTTCTCGTCTCTTGGATACTTTGATAGTTGCTCCGCCATCACCAAAGAAGTCATCATCCTCGTCATCCCGGAATCGATCCAACAGACATGGCAGCGCCGCCTTCGGTTTCAGCTCTGGTCGTGGGCTCAAGTTGAACTTCGGTGCGGGTTGTAATTGCTTTGCTGGACTCGGTGTAGCAGAACCAGGTCCACTAACTTGCCGTAAAGCGTCGGGAAAGTTTGATCCATCAGGTCTCCTAATCTGGAGTCCGCCTTCGCCGGGAAGCTCCAGATCTCCGTCGTCCCAATCATCTTGAATGATCTTCTTAATCTTTCTTCCTCCCAGGCGCTTGATTGTTCCTCCCATCAAAGCAGAAGGTGGTACGTTTGCTGGTATGGGGATACCAGCTCTCGTCGCGGTTGCAATAGCATCATGTGTCGATCTCTCATCGTCTCCAGGCAAATGGACCTGCTTTTCCTCGTCTCCATGATTCGAATCAAAGTCAGATCGAGTCGACAGCCGTGATGAGACCGAATCTCGGTGGTGCGACGTCGTAGTGGTAGCCAGTAATGCGCTTCGGAAGGTAAAGTCGTCTCCACCAATATCGAGGTCATCGTCGTCCCAGCTCTCAATCGGTTCCTCCACTACCGCCTTGCGCGGTCTTAATGTCAATTGCTCCATTGGTTTGGGTCGTGCTGGCAGGGCGAAAAGGTGGTAACGTGTAGGTATAGAGCTCTCTGAGGATTCGATTGGGGTATCAGAAAAACTCTATCACGAGAAGTATCGTTCGCAAAGCAAATCAAGGTCGTAAATTCATGGTCGCAGGCGGTGTGTCGTTGGATATGGGTTCTTCTAGAAGCACAGGTCGCTTTTCTCGTTTTTATGGTCGCAGGTGTCGTGAATATTGGTCGTTGGTGGGGTGGTCGTTTGTTGTCCGGATATCGATATCGATCTCTTCACTGGAAGGCGCGGAGATTCGCTGTTGACCGGGTCGCAATTCCTCCCTTGGCCCTCCGGACGGGCAGCTGAGATCGTTGGTCGTTCAGTATGACTGCGACACAGATGTCGTTACTCGAGAGAAGGTCAAGGTCCAAAATTGGGGCTCCGGGTCGCATTGATTGACGAGGTTGGGTTGGTGATGAGAAACTGCAGCGGTGGCTGGAATATTGGGGGCGCCTTCTAAGCTGCGCTGCGTTTTCGCTGAGTTTGTGGCCTGAGTGCCTAGCGTGTAGGAGCGGCAAGCGAAGCTGCACTGAACATCGGACAACGTCCCCTCGCGCAACGGACAGCTCGTCTTGGATATCTGGCCACCATCAACGCTTTTTCCTGGGTGAAAGGTTGTATTCATTCTCTAATCTACTCTACATGATATTTGCCATTCTATAATATTTGTCGTTCATTCGATTCTCTAGTTAAGTACGGTATTCCAAAGCCCATCGAGATCTTGTATTTACCGCCGCTTTAACTCCAACAACGACCGCGTCGGTTTCGTGTTTTCCTTGCGCGTCTGCCACAATCAGCTGCCTGATCACCAAAAGCTTCACCCGAGAGCACAAGGCATATCACGGGATATTAACTCCCAGCATCCAAATCCAAACTCAATTCCGGCTTCTTGTTTTTCCTTCCTTCGCATCCTGCAATCTCCATCTTGAAGCGAAACAATTTCACGTCATCTTAGGCCATTTGGCCTGCTTTCCTAACCACCTCCTCTTCCCTTCCCGCGCGGCCAGCCAGAGCACAAGGACATGGATAATCCGGTTGTGCTACGGCTTCCCCGCCTAGACCGCGGTGATACCAACTTCGTGCTCGTGCACGTCTCTGCCGCAGCAGACGCCCAGCGCCCACTCAACCTCAAGCTGATTGGTACCGAGAATGAATCCGTCTTCTCCGTCTCATGTAAGGTAGCCACACGATCGTCCGGGTCAACCCTTGGCCTTCATGTTTATGCGCTGTTCCGGGGACTAATCAAATACCGCGGTTAGTGAACCATAATTCGATCTCGAAGCTCAAGGCGAAAAACATCACTCAGGAAGAATGGGAAAAGATATTGTCCGTTGTTCTACTTGGTACGCCTCCGGAAGTGGGACAAGAAGGTGTTGAGGCTGTTGCCAAAGTGGAAAGCGGAGCCTCGTCGGTTACTATTACTGTCCAGAAGAGGATCGAAGGCATTACAGTTGGTAGTGTGACTACTAGTCAGGATGTCGGCTAATCAGGATTTCAGCAAAAACTGGGAACAATCTCTCTGCCTGCCACAGAGGATGAGGAAGTCGACGTCTTTGAGTGGTGCGGTCAGGCCGCAAGTGCAAGGGACACTTATAAGCTTGAGGCGGCGTCACTGAAGACAGCAATGAAATCGAAAGAAGATCAGATCAAGAAGCTCGAAGACAATCTCGCCGAATTCGTCAAGCTGAAGAATGACAACGAGAATCAGCTGTTGGAGAAGTTCTCACTGCTGCTAAACGAGAAGAAGCTAAAGATTCGGGATCAGCAGCGCCTCTTGGCGAGTTCAAATGTCGATCCTGCCAAATTAAAAGCCGTCGAAGAGAGCAGGCCATCTGGACGGTCAGCCGGTCCATCAAGAAGAGGGAAGCGTAAAGCTCAGGTCGCCGAGGAGAGTGACTCAGATGATGGATTCGAGAAGATGGAGGTGGATGATGAGAAGCAAGAATTGGAGCAAGAGCGAGAACAGACCCCGGAACGTGATGAGGAGTCAACAGCAGACGAAGACGAAGAAGACGAGCCTGTGGCATCTCACACGAGACAGGTAGTGAGCTCAAAGCCAGTCGAGAAAGCTGTGGAGAAGGCTCCAACGTCGGTTCCTGCCTCGAAAATAGACATTCCTCCACCACGCGCACTACCTTTCGCGAGGAAACCAGCTACTGCTCCTGAACCACCGAAGCCTACACCTACACCGGCAGCAGCTGATGGGGAATCAGAGACCGAGTCTGATAATGACGAGCTATGATTCACGATGGTCACGATTTACGACCTTGACGAATTGATGTTTGAATATTCAAAGTTTTGGCCTCTACATTTCAGTGAAGCAAATTGCCTTACATTTTCATTCATTTTTTCAAGTGAGGAAGTGGCAAGTAACCACCTTCCGCGTCTGCCGTGAAGCGAGCATGCACTCGGAAGTTTGAACTTCGCAAAGTATACTCCTTCGTCCTATCGAATAAATAAGGAAAGCTCATCGTTCATCATCCCTCACTCCCAATGCTAGCCCTCAGGTTTCCGGTTGCCGAGACCCATGCGGCTAGACCCGCCACACATTTGCAAAAGACCTACAAGGCAGCCGACACGCCGATGTTTTGACCTTCTCCAGCAGAGAGTTATCGAACGATTCCATCTCATCTTTTTCGAACCGTTTGTAAAATGCTCCGATTATCCGAGCACTGCAAAGAATACGGAGGTTTGAGGTGGGAAAAGCAAAGAAACCAGAGCCTCCATCCTGGGAGATGGCCGCACTAGTGCCTCATATCTCCAGGACAGGGTCTCGAACGATGGATGCCCAAGCGTGTACGAAAAGGGTATGGAGATCATACTTCCTGATGGCAAAACAAGGTTCACTCAAGATTATGAAAGTTTACCTCTAGAGTTTGGACTTTGCTAAAGATTCATCACAATGGGCTGGCAGCGGGTCTTGGACACTCAATTTCGGAACGCTTGTCGCTGCAAACTCAATCCAGACAACACTTGTCCGGTAGTATCGATTGGTTGTCAGGATCTCTGCCTTTCCTTGGTCTGACAACCGGACTCCGATCAGTTCCACGATGACAGTGGCCCGCGTGGTACGCGTTTTCTTGAAATCTTTCGATCACGAGTACCTGTTTTCCAAAAATCCAAGCGCGATTTACAGGTTCTTAATGTCAAAATTTCTTGGCTCTCACTCGCGTACACAATCTTGAGGTGACCTTCTCGATTCTTCAGCGACCATTGCGTCTTCTGTTGAAATTCAAGCTCACCGCGTATTCGAACGAAGTGATATGTGCCATTCTAGCCCCATTGAAACAGATCGAAGACGATCGTTCCAGAATAATTGCTGCTCGTTTTCTTGTCGCTCCCAGTCCCGGTTATCAACTGTTTTACTTATTGGCTCCGTGTAACTCATTTGTCAATGGCACAACGGGAACTGTTCGAATAAATATTTGCGAATTCTTCCTATCATAAATCACATTTTGATCGAGTATCCCCATTCCATTATGCCCTGCCATCTCACAGTGAACCATTCCCTCTCAGAATGGAAGGCGCTCGCATCTCTCTCATCACGTGATGATGATCTTCGCCTTTTAATCTCCTCCCCCTTTTCCTCAAAATCATCCTCCCAAATTACACTTAGATTATCTTTAAAGTCTCTAATACTCAGATTTTCCAAACTATAATCATCATCGGTAACGTGGAAAGTTTGCATCTCTCAAATCTGTGCTGCCGGACGACCTTCCAGATGTCGGATATTTCGTTACCAAAACGGTATTTTACCCCTTATTTTAGTGCCACGCAAGCACTACCCCTTTCGGTTAGCTAGGACTCGTTTTCTTAGGTCTCATAGACTGGGATTATCACTATATATACTCAGTCCATTTTTCCATAGAAATGCAGACATCTTTCCCTACGCATTTTTCAACATTCAACAATCACGTGACTATCTGCTCGATACCAGATCTGTGTCTGCATCTCGGTTAGAGCTTCTATTGGTCAGACGTCCACCTCAGTCGATGGCGATTTATCCGGTGCCATCTACATCTTTGCCGCGCTTCCCAACCTCTCGATACTTGTCTCTAGGATTTTGATCAAATTGATGATGGCGACCTTACCACCAAACGAGAAAGGGGTTGTGGAGGATGGAGGGAAGGAGACTGTTGGCTTAGAGGTGCGGATTTGATGCCTCAGAATACGTGCCAGGGTTTCAGATATGGACGACGCTGATGTGGTTTTAGGTCGATAACGATGTTCGACATGAGAATGAGGCGGAGGCTGCTATGGGAGCTTCGTGAGTCCTCAGACGTGAATGAGGACGAGTAGATGGGTTGAGTAGTGTTTAGTTCGACATCGGAAAGTGTCTCCGAGTCGGTGAAAGCAAACGACAGGACATACCAGGTTTATAAAGAAGGAAGTAAGTTTACTCTGGTTTTTCTCCATTATATCTCACTAAAACATTCCCAGCATACTATTTACCAAACGACCAAGTGAGCTCTCTCCCACCGGAGACCCATGTCTCACTGCTTCACTGACGTTCTATAGATTGAAAAAGACCGACTGGGTATGCCAACCCATTTTCTCCTGATAATATGATATATCGGTTGATATTGCTTCAGAGCTTCAGCACCACCTCTTCCTCCTAACCTTCGACGGAGCACTCTTCAAAGCACCCATCGCAAACCTAGCAGGTGGTCTCCACAACGTCCTCGACATCGGTACCGGAACAGGAACCTGGGCCATCGAACTCGGTTCGTTACCTCCTCCTTTCTCCCTCTTAAAACTAACACCTCAACCCTTCAGCTCACCAATTCCCCACCACGCACATAACCGGCACCGATCTCAGTCTCATCCAGCCTACCTCGTACCCTCTCCCTTTCGTCCTCCTCCACCCCTTCCCTAACCACCCACTAACATGAAACCCAGAAAACCTCCAAACGTAACATTTATCCAAGCGGACGCCGAAGACCCTTGGACATTCGATAAGAAGTTCGACTACATCCACGGCCGCATGCTCGCCGCATGCTTCAGCCCCCACCTCCCCGTTATCCGCCATGCCTATTCCGGTCTCCGCTCCGGCGGCTGGCTCGAATTGCAAGACCTCTGTATCCCGCTCCGCTGTATCGATGATACGCTTTCTGGGACTGCGATTGAGATATGGCAGGATACGATTATAGAGGGTGTGGAGAAGATTGGTATGTATGGACTTTGGCCTCAAGTCATGTTCTTTGGCCCTCGGCTCCTGTTACGGAGACGAACTGCGGTGCTAATTTGTTCATAGGTAAGAATTGGAAGAAAGTTCCGTTTTATAAAGATGCGATGGAGGACGCTGGGTTTGTGGATGTGACGGAGGAGAGAGATGAGTGGGCGGTGGGTACGTGGGCGAAGGGGAAAAGGGCGAAGCAGTTGGGCGCGATGTATAGAGAGGATATGTTGAGGGGGTTGGCGGGGTTTTCAGAGAAGATCTTGGGTGGGGTAATGGG
>AYLM01001146.1:0-45367 GCA_001625345.1 Cairneyella variabilis | reverse complement strand
GTAAATGAGGTTCTGTAGTCAAATTCAGTATGTTGCACCTGTAATCTCAACAATATCTCTAGTCTTTGCCCTTGCGAAAATGAGTCCAATTGCGAAGGCAACTATGAATGCAGCAATAGTGCCGAGAATTTCACCCCTTGTGTGCAGATTAGCGAGTACTGAGATGGCACCAACTGGGAAAACACTTATTGTAACAGTTTGGGATAGAAACGGAAGGAGTTCCATGGAAAATAGGTGTGTAGATACTCTTGTTTGATCGGCTAATAGGTAGTCTAGGTAGATGAGCGCGTAGGTTTTGTAGTATTGCCATAGAAGATGGTGGAGTGGTATAATTGGCGACGAACCAGAAGAAGAGGGCAGATGGTTTTTATACTATACGAAGTATAAAGAGCTCGTCATAGACACGTAGAGGCATGAGGTTAGGTGATTGGAAAAGGGCTAGAAATAGCCGCACGAGTGACTTTCCCCCTCCAGGTGGACGTCTAAGCTCGCCCCAAGTGCTGGAGTCTGAGCCGCAGAGACCATCCCCGCTGACGCGCTTTACGCATTCATTTAGACTCCGTACATTCAAGCTGTCAGCTTCTGGAGTGCTGATATTTGCGAGAGTTGTATAATAGCAGCATCTAGATAGATTATTATTTAGTAATAATTAGTTTTGGTTTTTCTTATAACCTACTGTATTCTTTCAAGAGACCCCAGATTTCCGTAATATAAGTTCATTATTTGGGCTTTGGATCTCTATTCTTAGAAAGGATCAAGAAATCCAAGTCCACTCCCAATTGGGATGCGTCATCATCCTCGGATTAACTAAGTCTTCCCACTCCGCTTTGTGAAGTTCTTTTTGGAGGAAGACAAGTTCTGCTTGGTAATGGAGTAAGGGTTTCATATTGAAATCTGTAAATAACGGAAAAGCCTCGAGTTAAGGATTCTCAGCGATTATTTTCGCTGAAGCAGGCCAGCCAGGGATAGGAAAATTAGTATCCTCAGCGCTATCGGGAGAGGCGGACGCAGATGGTGCCGCGGGGCTTTCAAAGTGGAAAGAATTTGAAGCCATTTGTTATTTGATGTGGGAGTAGGAGTGCCAGGTGAGGGACTGCGAGGTGTTGGGGAAGATAGCGAAGAATCGCACCAATGCCGTTCATACAAGAGTCGAGGAAAGCGCAGGTTGGGAAACCTGAGGAGTGGGCAGTCAGCGGCTTTTGAAGTTGGACAACTGCTTTGAAAACGCGGCAACCATAAACAGAGGGTTGCATGCATTTGCTGAGATGATAGAAACGTGGGGTACAGCCCGGAGGGAGTATAGACGGGGCTTGCTGTGTAACACGTGCCACTATGATATTAGTTAAGCTGAGCGGTCCCCGTTCCTGGCCCTCTTTTTCATGTTATTCTCACGAGGTTACAGTCGCTACTGTAACGGTAGGGAAGTCTGCGAAAGCGAGGTAATAATGACATTACCTCTTGACTAACGAGGTCAGAAGTCTAGATTGTTCAAATTCTTGTAAGTATAGGAAGACAACTCTGGTCATGGTTTTCGACCGTGCCTCACTTAAATGTAAGACGTCTCCCAAAACTGACCAATCGTTGAGTTGTGCAGACTTCTTTTGCCTCAAGAGAAGCAATCTTGGCGAAGCTCAAAGGGGGAACATTCCGGGAGGTCTATTACTGTGTATACTTCTAAAAGCTTCAATGGGATCAATACAGTCTAGAATCATCTATCTTGGTGAGTTATACCTCTCAATTACGCATCACAAAACACACTCCAGTATATTCCATTATAGCAACCTATACCAACTGACAAACTCAATTAAATGCAAGACGCTATAGAAGACTAGATGACTTCCACCCTAAAAAAAGGAGCTTATGTTCTAGAATACCATTAAAGGCAAATAACCTATAACGTTTGCAGACCCCTAGAAAATACTATTAGTCTTCTTCTCTTCTCTATCTACTTTTAATTTACTATCCTTGCCGCTTCTATATTGCTACTATATACATCGTATATCAATTATGACTTGTTATTAGCTTTTATTAGTATTTTTTCTAGCCTCGGCCATTCTATTATCGCTTTCACGATATTCAGTGTAGGCAACAAGCGAAGCTACCCTCCTTCCAGCGATTGTTGAATCTGTTGTGTACATCCCTCTGATTGAATGTCACCGCTCCTCTGTATTTCAACCACCTCTTTCCTGAACGCATTAAGTCGTAATATTGGGGTTATCTTATAGTTTGGCCTTTCGATTGCTCCTGCAAAATTCTGCGTGGATCTAGTTTGGGTGGCATTGCTTGTTGAAGTCTTTGCACCTTTCGATCTTTGCCAGATGGCCACATTCAACATAGCGTACGAGTTCATCAATTTGATTCTTTTCTCTACATTATACATGCGGCAAATCAACCTTCGCATCCCTACCCTCCTTTTCTACTCGCAGCATCTCATTATTCTGTTCCAATTGCAGCTTCCTTTTGTCATCGACTGACATCGGGTTTCTCCTGAGCGTAATCAACGTGGCTAATACACACGCTCCAGATATCGCAGCACAAACTTGCATTCCCTTGCTGAATGAATCCGAATACGCCTGCCTCACATCATGCAATTGCGTCGTCATATTCCTCGCAGATGTTTGCAGCGTAGCCAGCTGCTCTGCCGTCACGATGCCGGTGAGTTCTCGTCGCTGAGTGACACCAAGAATAGCCGTCGACGCCGCGATTCCAATACTCCCACCAAGGACACGAGCCTGAGCGATGATTCCTTGCGCGACAGCTGGAACATGTTAGCTAGTACTGAAAAAGGCGAACCACATACTTATATCCCTTATCTCACCCTCCACACTGGCTCCCAAGGATACAGTAGACACCATCAACCCGAACCCAAGCCCCACGAAGACCTCGAATCCATACATCTTTGACTCCACTCTAACAACATTGCTCAGAGTCGAAAGCGCTGCAGTTCCAATGGTCATTAAACAGGCGCCGATGAACAACGTTACACAAACATGATACTTCCTACTATTAACAGCCCCGGCAACAGTACTGGCAACTGCAACGGCCCCAAGCATAGGAAGCAGCGACACTCCAGCAATAAGCGGAGTTTCTGCGTTGACGACCTGCAATCGCAGAGACAGACTGTAGATCGACACGAAATACGGAAAGCCGACAAGCAATGTCGAAAGCATGTGGCCCATGTACACTCTGTTCTTCATCAATCGAAGCGGAAACATTGTCGCGAACGAGTTTTCCCAGTATTTGTCAACCAGTGCCTCCCACCCAAACAGAAGGAAGTAACAAATGATCCCAATGACCAAAGGCACTATGAATATGACCGAGTTCCATGCGTTGGTCTTCAGGCCTGCTTCTTGGAAGGAGAACACGACAAGAACTGATCCTGCAATGACGAGGACTGCACCGATGATGTCAAATTCTTTTAGGGGTCGGCGTGGAGGGTGTCGAATCTGGTCAGGCTTCGGCCAAGCCAATATGAACAAGATCAGAGGGCCGATCCCTGCTGGAGCGCTGAAGTGGTCAGCAGGAAAGTCTCCCACGTTGGCATACTTACTTGATCCAGAAGATCCATGGCCATGTCGCGTAATGAGTGATGAGGCCGCCAAGAACGGGACCAAGAACCCCCGCCATTGCTACTACAGCTCCTGCCAAAGCACCCGTCGATTGAACCATCTTCGGTGGGCTGATCTCAGGTATAATCACAAAGGTCAACGAGTACAAGCCTGACCCGCCAATTCCCTGTAGTGCTCGACATGCAATGAGCTGGTTAAGCGTCTTAGCAAACCCACAGCCCAGTGAGAACGCAAAGAAAATCACGAAAGCTGCGACGTAGGCATTGCGTCTGCCAATGATATCTGAAAGGCGAGCAAATATCACTGCACATCCCAAATAGCTGAGAGTATATGCCAGAGCAACCCAGTTGATAGACCCTACGGATCTGAGATCGACTCCAATTGTATACAAGGCGGTGGCCACGATGGTAGTATCAACGAGTGAGAGGAAGAGTCCAAATGCGAGACTATCATATACATCAGCATAGTACATGTTCTGGAAATGGGATACACTTACCAACAGAGAAGGGAAACCAAACGCCATTTTGGAAGAACGGGCTCATCTGATGCTCCTGCTTCTAGCGATTGATTTCCGCCCTTCTCCATCGTAGTTACTCCTTCATCCGGTTTGGCATTGGGCTGTATCTCGTTCTCCATGTCGTGAGGTCGAAAAACTGAGCACCACTAAAGACTAGGACCATCAATGAATGTCACAGAACCGAAGACATGAAGAAGCAATTATAGGAGACATATTCAATGCCAAATTCGCCGTTCGATGGCAACTATTTGCACAAGTGTATGGATGATTGAGCAGTGTGCGGATGAACAAGAATGCCGAGGCGATAGAGCCGATCAAAGGCACCATTTCAAGGCGGGGGAAGCAGATATTAAATGAGGTTACACGCGAAAGACTACCCGCATTTAGAAGTACGGTGTAGATGGAGGTGCATTCAAGAGGCGGATATGGTTCCAGAAGAGGCTTCTGCCATGCTGTGGGGTGTGGGGGCTACGGCCGTAAAAAGACCAAAAGGTGTCGGTTTGTACGGGCGTAAGCCATCACGGATGAACTTCTCCCGGGGGGGGGGTTGAGCCACGAGATTGAAATAGAAAAAAGATCTCAAACAAATTTGAAAAGTCCCCTTGATGACATTGACCACTTTGTCAACGAACACGCTGTGCTGCTATTCCACTTGAAGTAACGAGCGCGAGCTTATGATTTGCCTCCGGGGCCAGGTGAAAGCGAAAGCGAGACATACAAAACTGAATCGCGGGGGTCTCTCTACCAAATCGTTGATCCACCGTCAAAGGAGGATGATGAATTGGACATTGCAAGACAAATGTGCAACACGAAAGTTTGTATATCTTCGAAGCTAACACGAGGAAGCCCTCCTTCATCATCTTGATAACGGTTAATCGAATAACGACTTTGATATCCATCTGCGGGAGCTGAAGTATGCGGAAGAGAGGATCCTCGAAAAGGTACTCGCCACAGACAATCCATTCCAGGCTGTCATCGGGCAAGCATCGAAAATGGGCCTTCTGATACCGAGAGTCTCCGCCCGTATTCAATATCTTCTCAATGATGTGTTCGAGATCTGAGCAAGTCTGCTAGCGGGGCAGAGCTCGTGGAATGGGAACTTCGAAACTGCACAATCTCGAACTTGATCACACCGCAGAAAAACTCCTCGATTATTTCAGTGGCGAATGATTTCCTCAAGCAGCAGATCCGGTAGATCGAGTGATTCGGCGCCCCATCAGTCCCAAACTCCAAGGTCGCCGAGCTCTCGATTCGGAGGACTTTCGAGGTATGAGCATTGCGGCAAGGCTCCAAGGAATCGAGGCATCATCGCGCCTGAGAGAATGGATCTTCCCACAGCGCAATTCGTGAAACCAGACCTACGAGCCCCGTGGATGATGTCTGCAGAGCTGGGCCATACCGTCGCAGACCCAAGAGAAGCAAACTCGACCAGGACGTAGTGCGGTGATGTTTGCAGAGTTAGGCTCAGTCTTGGCGACTTCGCTGAGAGCTCGAATGCACTAGCCTGAATTAGGAAAGCCACCACAGCGCTTCTTGCGCCTACTTCAGCCCTTCTTTCTCACTCACAATTTGACACGAGAAGAATGTTGGTATTGTAATTAAATATGGTAGAGCTCTTATATCCTCGCTATGATTTTCGGGCGCGGTTCAGTCTAAGGCAAGCAATTTCCAAGAAACTCTCCGCGACCGCTTTCCCACGACGGAGGGGCTTGAACCATGAAGTCAAGGGCAACACGTTTTTTCTTCCAGCGCTTCTCGTGAGTACTGTACCACTGAACACATTCGACTTTCTTTCATTCGTACCTACTTCTCAAACACCATCTTGTTCGCAATCGCTCCAATACCCTCAACCTCAATCTCCACAACATCACCATCCTTCAAAAATCCCTTCGGCTCCATGAACAAGCCCACACCACTCGGCGTTCCGGTCATGATCACTGTTCCCTTTCTCAACGTCGTTCCTCTGCTGAGATGCGCAATGATCTTCCCCACTGTCCAAATCATATCATCCGTTCGAGTCTCCTGTCTCTTCTCCCCATTGACCTTCGTCGTGTACTTCAAGTTATGCGGATCGACTCCCTTGGCCATCAGCACAGTAGGCCCAATGGGCGCAAACCTATCGAAGCTCTTGGCATACCCGAATTGCATTCCAGAGACCGATGCTGGGACCTGGAAGTTGCGCGCGGAGACATCGTTGCCGACTGTGTAACCCAAGACGTGGTCCAATGCTGATGCTTCAGGGATGTTCTTTCCATCTTTGCCAATGATCACACAAAGCTCCCCTTCATAATCGAGCTGGGATTGCGCTTCAGGGTGGATAGAAATGTCCTCGTAAGGGCCGGCAATGGCATCAGCAGGTTTGGTGAAGACGACGGGGTTGGTTGGGACTTGGAGCTTGAAGAACAGTCAGCCAGATTCAGCAGGGCGGCTGCTCAAGAACTTGCATTGGCTTCTTTCGCATGATGGGCATAATTCAGGCCAATGCACATGAAAATGGGAGTTGATTCAATGGGAGTGAGGAGCTGATAACTGTCAATAATGTGCTTCGTGAAATGTGAATGACCGGAACCTACTTTCTTGATGGAAGCTTGCTTGCCAGTCTTCGAGAACCCAGTAAATGGATCTCCGGAGAGGACATTGACCGAAGTTCCTTCCAGCTTTCCGGTTACTGTGGATGGCTCTCCATAAAGAGTATCTCCTTTCTCATCCGAGAAGCGAACAAATCTTTCGACGCTCATAATTGCGGGGCAGTGAAAGCAGGCAAGTTAATTCACGAGCGATTCGAGTTCAAAAAGAAAGGTGAAGCAGATGAGCTTCGAAATATTTCAGGGTCTTAGCTCCAAAACCAAAGCCTTATGCATTACGAACGGCTTACTGATCTCGATGACCCGCAAGATCCGAATCTTTTTCAGGCTGGGCTCCCGTGGTTGTGACGATGGCGGGGTCGTTTCGTCAGTGATTACCTAGTAATTAACCCGCGGACTGACTTCCCCCACTCGGATGTCCTGGGCCAAAGCTCGAGAATGGGCCGAGGCTGAGATAGACCGCCCGCAACTTTGGCGTAATGAGAAAGGCACAGGCAAAGAAAGGCACAGATACAGAGAAAAGCAGGCGAAAATACTACTCACGGTAAAGAAAAGCTCGGTTATTTGCAAAACAGACTTGATTCGCCGGTGGTCATCAATTGCGTCTCGAAACCGATCGAAAATATGGGGCTTCTTGAACCGCATCCATGTTGTCAAACATGGAGGTATGGTTAAGATGATGCTGAGGGAGAAAGAAAGTGTATGCAAAGACTCCAGAGTCTGCGTACTCCTGAAATCCCACGCCTGCTCCAAGCCCAGTGCAGTGCTCCATGAACCCTGAACCTGGAAGCATGTTTTGTACGCCCCAAAAAGAACGCTGCACATAGCAATAGCCTGCCAAGATCAACGTCACGATTTCGCAATTATGTCGCCGTCGATCTAGCATTGCAGAGAACCTTGTGTCTTCCCTTCCCATCATCCTTCTGGCATTCGGTGGAGCAGTAGAATACGGAGCTGCATGCGGAGCAAACCTTCAATTGGGAACGAGGATACATCTGTCCTGGGCACTGGTTTTGGTTAGCATGCTTGGGCGAGCGCCAAGCCAGCCTTATTCACGTACATTTCCATCACCGCAGCACATCGCTTTCTGTGGTGCACCCCTCAACCGCACCTCCTTCGCCTCTGCCCACTTTCCTTGTGCCTTGCAGAACTTGTGCCAAATTCTCTCGACTAGCGGCTGTATCGAAGCGTGGTCCTTGTGCTTCGCGAGCTGCCAAGCCTTCTTCAGGTTCTCTTCAGCTTCGTCTAATCTGCTAAGCTCTAGGAGAGACTCTCCAAGTGCGTTGAACGCCTGCTTGCATGCTCAACTCGGGGTATGCTCGAAGCTTGATGGCGAGAGCTTGGGCGTGGAGAGAGGCGGTAGTTTGATGGTCACCTTTCCCGGTAGCGCTGCCAGCCTGGTTGTTCAAATCGAACGCGATGGTGTTTGCCTCGAAAAGGGCATTCGTGTCTTGCCCGCGGCGCACGCATTGGGATTGAGAATGGTCGCATTGAATTGCATAGGAGGTACCATCTTCGGAAATGTGGCCCTGATTCATGATCTGCTGCTCGAGAGATGGCAAAATATCCAAAAGGGATAGATGATCTACGCGGAGAGAGATCGAAGCCACCTTTCTTTCGCACGTTGGTGGAGGAAACGGGCGAGGAGAGACGAGACAGACTTGTCGATAAATTATCGCCAGGACAGAGATCTGAGAGAATGAGGAACAAACGGCGTACGGTAGAGATTTCTATGCAGAATCAAAACAAAATTCGACACGAGGAAGATTTGCGCGAAAAGATATTGCCGTTGCTGAACCGTTTGGAAACGCGCAAACTTTGACACGAAACACGTCAGCACGTGACAAACGCAAAGCCAGTGCTCGAAATTTCCTTCGCTCCTGATTCTTCACTACCGCGGGAGAAACCATCAAGCCAGTTTCCGCAGTACTCGAAGCCACTATATTACTATTTTATAACTCCAATATCGTGTTTTATGTATCGAATTCTTCTGGTTCCCAACACGGTCGCGTTTTCCGTCTTCTCTAGCAACTTGCGTCCTCAGGCCTGTCTCTGCTTGTATTCTTTGACAGGTGTCCTATGCAAACAACGAGCACTCTGGAACCTATACTCTGCTATCATCAGTACTTTTGTTAAATGTTTTTGCATGATTGAGGACTCACGATCAAACAAACTCTCCCAAAATCCACCTCCCTCACCCAACAGAAGTCTGTAGTCTCATACCAGTACTCCTCATTCGGATCGCTCGCTCCAGTATTCACATAACACTGTACCCAGACTCCCTGGTCAAACGGGTACTTCCTCTCAATTTCACAACTGGAATTCGCACAGCTGTGGCAGTATGCGTAGTCCTCGCCGACCGTCAGGTTGAGTAAGTATCGCTTTTCGAGCTCGTCTCGATCGCCGCAGCGGGAGGTTCTGGCGAGGCGCTGCGTTTTCGTTCCGGGTCAGTGTAGTTCAGCTGCAGAAATCCAACCGGGCCACAATTATCGAGAACCTCCTTGTCAGCAGGTTCTTCAAGACCAAGCTCAGCAACATAACAATTGTCCGTTGTCTACAGCCAGATATCATCTCTAATAACAGCTTCTCCTTGATCAGTCCAACATGTCACCGTCAAGTCAGTCCCAGGCTTCAGGTACTCAATCGTCGCACAGTCTTCGTTGTCGGGGCAGATGTTGCACTCGGAATCGTACTTCACTGTCGCTGGGTCGAAGGTCAGATTGGCTTCCTCGGAATCTTTGCCACAGTAGCTCAAGTCGTCTTCGTATGTACTGTTGTAGTCCGCCAAGTCATATTGAGTAACGTAGCTCCCGTCGGAGGTCTGAAGCCAAGTGGTGTCACTGGCGATCGATGTTCCTTGCGTCCAGCACACAAGAGTGACCACAGTATCATAAGTGTAGAATTCTTTATTGGTGCAGAGTGAATATGGACCGGTCTTGCACTCCGTCTCCACTCCTTTTTCCAAAGTGTTGTTGATAGGCGGCTTGAAGTCAGCAGCAGCGGCTCCCGCCAACGATAGGAGCATATGGAGCACGAGGTTGATCGATAAAGATGCCATTGTCTTCGAATGACTATGCGCACGCTGCTCACTTCATCAATGAAGAGGGCTGCTGGTCCAGTCCTAGTTCACTTTCAATCATTTCTACTTCAAATCTCACATGCATGCGGGCTCAATTCACAGGCTAAGTTATATCTTAGCGAACATCCAGGACTCGTGATTCCCGGAATTTTAATATCGAGCCTACGCAAGCCTATCTCACAGGCACACGTCCCGGCTGATCAACGAAGTTCACCATCGGCGCTTGAGTGGGAACTGGAAGCGGCATGTTTTTGATTTGTAAGAGCAACACTGGCCTGTGGAATGACAAACCTCTTCCGATCTAATATTTACATTTCCTTCATCTCTCTAATTCTGGGTTTCACATGGAAATTCTCCAATGGTCCCAGTCGCAGCCAAACCCGAACCGATCATAGTTGTCTACGGTCTCCTCATAACGGACGCATTTGTTGGCTTTTCAAGGCAGCATCGCTTGTAATTTCCTTTCTTTCTTAGCTTTCTTCTCTCTCTTCTCCGGGAGCAGCTTCAAAACATCTCTAATATCTATCTCCAGCTCTCGCAACTCAATATTGTTTGGCAGGGAATAGCCAAACGCTTGTATGTCTCCAACTACTGAAAACTACCAAAATTGTGCTGCTTTAATTCACACAACTTATAGAGAGCCCCCGATTGATTTGCATACGCTATATATGATCAGCATAGCAACGTCGCAGCAATGATAAAGCGGCTGCCATGACACCAGTGGCAAACTAACATATGAATCGCGGGGTGGGGGCGCCTGGGGGGCTCGCTTAATCATGGTCGCTTCCTAGCGCAAATTTGAATTCAAACCGTACTTAGACGGTGGTCATTTCTATTAAATATTAGATCTTAACGCCTCACATTTCTTCCGCTCAATATTCACACCATAGTCCCACATTCCACTCTTTTTATTTGGTATTTTGAAACTGTTCTATTTCCCATGCCCTCCAAAGAGAACTTCAGTACAGACTACAGTCAGTTCGAGAACAGAGGTGTCATGGAACGCACGGTCCCTTATATAACCTCATTTCCCCACTCTTTGCATCCTTTAGACCTTAGAATATACTCATTTTACCCCATATTGGCCTATACAGTCCATGAAAGGAGGCACAAGAAGCCAGAAGCTGCGGGGCATAATATCTTTGGAATATACTGAGAAGGGATCTGAAGGAGGGTTCGCTCCCAAAAGCAGGACGAAATATCATGACGTTGTAAATTTCAAGTCTGAGTATCAAGAGAGATTCTCAAATCTCTCTCCCGGACCAACCCTAACTTCGCCTACATCCCACTGACAACTCTCTCAGCCTCTCCCGCCCTCTCCCTAATCAAAGCATCAACTTTCTCATCCCTCGAAATCTCCCCCAACCTCTCAATCCAAAAGTCCCATCGCATTTCCACCGTAGCGCCATCCTCTAATCTCTTCCTCCAAAGCGGCCCTTCCCTCAATGGCACCCCATCCACCTTCTCCCCATCCCTTCTCCCCCACTTTAGATCATTTTTGATATCGTGTCCAGCAATTTCAAGCCATGCACAAGATGCTTCTATATAATCCGGGTGACGACGAAACTCTAGGCCAAGAGTAACGGTCCAGAGGCCGAAATCTTCGAGCCAGTCTTGTAGCGGCTCTACAGGTGAGAGACGTTGTTGGACGCTTAGATGGGCAGCAAAGCGGTTTAGGTTTACCCAGGCTAGAATAGCCTGTTCTGGCGTCTCGTATATAGGAGGGCGAAAAATTTGGGGGCCTTGGAAGAGATTGTTAGTTCTTGTAAGGCCAAAAGGAGAGGGGTTAGGTAAGGGAGTAGGAGGGGAAATACCATTCCATAAGTCGCGAGCTATCCAGCCAAAACCATAGAGGTTCGAGATGAACTTTGCTATCTTTTCCTCTTTCTCACTAGGATTTTCCGTATCTGTGGTTTTATGATTTGCCAGCGCAAAAACCAGTTCTCCCAGCCTCTTGTGAACGACATTTTCAGAAGTCGACATCGCAGCTCCAAAGATGAAGTTACAAAAGGCGTCCCATTCATCTTCGGGAGATCGCGGGGATGTGAGTATTTGATAAGCGATATCCTTTGTTATATTTTGTGAGACAGAGCCTTGCATAACTTGAGTTAACAGTGAGATGGTGTATTCTTGAAACTGGCAGGTGAATTCGGGGTTTCCAGTATTGTTTAGGACATCTCTTTTTAGCATCTCACGTTCTTTGGTGGCCCAGTCTGAAGACATCGTGGTATTTAGAAGCTTTGTTGATAAAAGGCAGGTTGGGAGCGGGATATATGACGTTTGCAGCAGTTAGTGACGCGACGCTGGGTAAGTAGTAGAGGCTGAGTCAGCCAGATCTGAGACCTCCCATCTCGGCTAATATTTATAGATTTAGCCTCGAACTGTGCCTCACCGCCTCACCACCTCGCCACCTCCTCCCTATGCATTGAGAACAAGTGGGATGGGAGGATTCCTCCATGTGAAGAGCCTTAATTATTTACGGCTCTTTTACCCATCTAGCATCGCTTCGAGGATTGCACTTAGTCCGAGATTGTTTCACCATCTGTGAGCCCGTGACCACGCTAGAAGGCCGGAGGATCAGTACGATGTTAGGACTTGGGAGAATGATTTCCTGCTACGAAGCTTACAATATCGAAGACACAACGCATGCGGCTCTGCCCAGAAAGGATTTTGAGGAGCAGAGGATTACTGCAGTGGGTTTCTCCTGCTCGTCTCCTTCTCGATGCTTCGCCTTCGCGATAGTGTTGGGCCTGAGATCCCTCAACCTCAAAGGAGGGAGTTTTACTTTTACAATGTCATAATAAGGGTATAAGTATACCTCCTGCTTTCCCTCAATTATAAGGAAGTATTAAACAACCTCACCTCACATCTGCTTTAGTCCAATCCGCTTCATTCCATTCTCTTCTATTCCTCTATACGGCACATATAATCACAGCCGAACACCCCTTTTGTGAAACTTACAATAAACAATTCAAAATGTCTCTATCTCGCTTTCTTAGCCTTGCAGTCCTTCTAGCCAGCACAGCACTTGTGGCCTGCAGTCCTCTACCAGCAAACACGACTCCAGTCGACGTTATTCCTCGAGCTCTTGGCTATAACTGCGGTCCCCAATATTACAGTCTCCCAGAAGCAGATGATGCATTTGGCGACGGGATCCGCCTTCAAAAAAGTGGGCGGACATACGCTTACACGCGCAATGGCCGCACAAGTATGTACCTTTCCTTCCCCCCCGCCCCTCATGCTCTCCCTATTTTCCCTACAAATGTCCAAGATTATACCCTCTTGAGTGTGAGAAATAAAGAACTAACTCGACATAGCTTACTATCCTCATGTGTTTAATAATGGCGATGCTGCGCATGGTAACCCAGAAGTCGATGCCTCGCCGTGCAACGGGAAAAAGCTATATGAGTTCCCAATCTTGAGTAATGGAAATATGTATACTGGAGGTTTTCCCGGTGCTGATAGGGCTGTTTTTGCTGATAGCGGGGATGGATCGTATGCGCAATGTTTCTTGATGACGCATTCGGGTGCGGTTGGGAACAACTTCGTAAAGTGTACTTAGGGAAGGTTGAGAGTATATCTTGGCGTTCTTGGTAGCTAGGGCATAGAGCTTGGAGTTTGGAGTTTTGATTTATTTTAAGAAATTCAAATGACCTTTACATACTATCATCATATAAATAACCGAAGGAGAAAACGTGAAGAAGTATGTCGTTATTGTTACTAGTTCTCATTTCCTTTTATTCTTAAACACTAGTTTATAAATTATTATTAATAAGAAGGTAATAAAAGTTCTATATCGCTGCTATTCTTCAAGTTCTGAGTCTTCCCGAAGGCGACCGCATTGAAAGATACTAAAATCAATTCTCTCTTAACTCTTCCTCAGAACCTATCCGAGTTACCCTCTTAACTTTTCTTATTTCCTAACTGCTTGCTACCCTTGCATTGCGTTAAAAACCGGTCGACGGTTGCCTCTGTTGCTCGATGACAAGGTTAAGACTTACCAGCCGTAAATAAACCTTTGCACCTATTCAACTGCCCCAGCACCTAGTAGAATATCTACTATCAGTTTATGACCCCTTATTGATACTCCTTGCAGTACTGTCCGGCCACCTCATCCAGCAGCACCGGCAGCATTGACATTGGCGCTAAGAGCTAAGAACTTCTCTACTACTACTATATGCCTTCCCCCACCCCTTGCAGCTAATTGTAACTCCCTGCCCGTTGTTATATAGCTAGCAGTAGCAACAAATCTACTACTTCTTCGTGATCCCGCTTTGAAGCTGCTTGTAGTACCGCACGCTTCCGGCTTTCAATGGAAGTAGATAATGGCGTGTCGTATCTGCGGCTGTTGCATTCGATATAAATATAGTCTTCCTGGCTATCTCCCCTCCTAGAATGCCTTGTGAACAGGAAGTTTACCACTACAACCACCAAGTATCCAACACGATATCACACCTCGCAATTTATCTGGACATGCATTCCTATCCAGGTCTTGTTAAAATTGTCTATACTCAACATATAATGCCATAACCAGGTAAAGAGCCTTCTCAGGCTGTCATCATTTTCAATGAGAAGCAGCGTTCCAGCTATCGAGGCGCATGAAGTCAATCGGCAATATGAGAGAGGAGTGTTTTGATATGCCTACCTATAGTAATGTTCTCTACTCCCTCAATGGTCACCGTGCTTTCCTGGGAGTTTACTTCGAAGCAAGCAAACGGATGTGATAATATAGCAAGTAGCGCCCACTGTCACTATGCTCCTTTAACTATCAAATTCCCTTTTGCACGTTTTCATTAAATTTCCCTTCCCCTTCTTTTATCTCTTCGCATCTAAGTTTCGATAGGTGAACACATTATCCAGTGCTCAGCTGGCAGGTAGCTAAGCAAGGCGGGCTGATGTGGTTTCGAGAGGCATGGGGCAGGCATGTAGGTATAGATGCGCGGCTTTAAAAAATAACTATTTCTAAGCGAGATCCAGGAACACCCAAACACCTCATGCTACGCGGTCCATTGCACACTCAAAACCAAGCCAAAGTAAATATTTTCTTTAAAATTTAGATAGAGCAGAAGGCTCTCTGTATTTTCGCATGATACATTAGATGTTCCGTAGAGCTGGAGTTGCAGTATGCGTTATCGCACAGGCAAATCCCTGGCGGGGTGCGATCTCGAGAAATTGCTGGTTTTCAAGGCCGTTCACCTTCGTATAGCTTAGGGATTGGCAGGGAGCCGCATTCCCAGATCCCCATTCACTCTCTGCGGTCGAATAACCTGGAAGCCACGGCCTTGTTTAGGCTCCTTCTCTTTCCATCCCATCAGCCGCTCCCATACCCCTACAAAATGCAGCCTCATAGACGACCGCAGTACAGGTGTCTGCATCGAGTCGTTAGCTTCGTCATCTCTAGCATCTGTGTGTTGGGGCCGGCCGTAGTATAGGTCCGCTTCTCTGAACGTGTAGTCAGACCAGCGCGGTGCGAGTGGCTCAAGAAAGGTAGACGGGGGTGGGCTAAGAGTAGATACGGGTTCGCTGTTGCTAGAGTTGTCGTCGGAAGTGGTTGAGATTGGCCTTAGCAAGATTTCCGGCTCGGCGGTAGCTTTGGGCGACATGGGAATCAACGGTGCTAGATTCGACGGGCCGCTAAAGTGTGATGAAGAGGCGCGAAATCGGCGCGGGCGGTAGTACTGCGGCATCTGGCGCACATTGAGAGATGACGCTCCATCAAGTGACAAGCTGCTTGGGCTACTGTTGCTGTGCGCTGGCGAAGAGACATCAGACTGGTTATCCGTTCTGTTGTCGTATGGTGTCGGGGAGGAGAGATCGTTGATTGCGGTACTCCGCCTTCTGAGCTGGCTAATGCCGTAGATCTGAGACGTCGTAAGCAGTGAAATTGAGCAAGAAATCACAAACCTAATAGAGCCACAAAAAGGGTTGGATATACCTCGGGTTCGTCATGAGGACCCCTGTTGGTGTATGCCAGCCGACCTAGGCGGTAGAGCGCTGGGATAAAGCACCCTAGAGCAAGAACGGTGGCGTGTAGTAATAAGATAATGTAGCCTACTAGGCTCCTCGCACTGATACTTGCATTTAAAGTTGGCAAAAAAGCAGAACTAAGTACGACGACCATAAACCTCGTAACACAGAAGACAGTGAATACGGAGAAGAGTGATCGGAACGGACGAAGCACCACGGCACTAACAAAGAGGAATAGCTCTGCCACCGCGAGAAGGGCGATCTGCGCCAAAGGAAAGATCTGGAGGCCACCAATGATGGCCCCGCGGGCAAAAGGCAGGGCGAAGAAGATTAGGACGAACGGGTCCCTAGTCTTGAGTCCATGGTCCGAGCCGAGGCGGCGGTATTGCTTCGAGCCGTCGAGCATGAGTGCCCCTAGTTGGCGCGTTGGCACATTCTGGGCCATCCAGGCGAATGAACAGAGCAGCAAGACGATTAGTAACGTCGCTAGTGCAAGGTGATACGAGGGAAGTAGGCTGTTATTAAGCTGATATGCCGATATGGCCACGATTGGCGTTACAAAGTAACTCAGGATAACCTTGAGGACGTTCCGGGTTGTATGCTTGATTCGTGATTGTCGGATCGCGGGCAGGTCGGATATCGAAGAAAATCCCATGCATGGCATGACCTGGGGTATCTGGGCGAGTAGTGCCGTCCCTGCAGCAATGATGAGTAGAAGAATTACCATGTTGAGCCAGATGTCCATCGTCATTGGCCCTCCCGTCACCTGGGCCATCAGTTCTAGGCCGCTCGAGCCTGTAAGAGTACCATTGATCTCGTAGATACCATCCTTGACGCTAGGATATGTATAACCGTGAGTGATTGGCCCGACAGGGCTGAACAGTGATGCCCAACTGCAGTAGCTCGCGACGGGTTGGTAGAATCCTGGGTAGTGGAGCGTCAGGCTGCCGGTTAGGAATATGAACTGGAGGTGCTGCAGGCAACCACCCACGCCAGAGAGGATTGCTTTCGCCGAGCTAGGGGCTTCAGACTGGGACTCCTGCTCTGGGTTCGGAGTGGGCGAGGGCGCATACAGTGTGGTAAGAAGGGCGGAGATGAACACGAACAAGAAGATGGCTAGCGGTACATATCGTAAGGCGGTTGATATGTCCTGGTGTAGCTGAGGCGTAATCTCAGAAGATATACAGGCAATGGGATTGGATTTGTTCGGTCCCAAATAGAGGTCGGTCGAAAAGGTTTGGAGCGGGCCGACGATGTTGACTTCTTGCCAGATATTAAACTTGAGCTCGGGATACCGGGGCAGTGGTCTGGCCATTTATAAGCTACAGCAGCATTGCTTCGTGGAAAGATCAGTACCTTTGAGAGGGATCGTTACCAGGTGGTGGCAAGCACGTTCTATCCGCCGAGATACGGCACTCGGCCGACAAGCCTAGCATGTCAACGTCCATGATGATGTCGTTCGAGCCATCCAAGAGCTGTGTGCATGATGCCGCCCCTGGGGAGTCCACCGTCACCGTCATTTCAAGTCTTGTGTACAAGCCGGAGGACACAAGCTGCGCTTGTAAGCCGGTTGGTTTGAAGTCCCCGATGGGGCTGCCTTCGCAGTATTTCCATTGCGCGTACGCGGCGTCAGTGGAAAGAATGCATAGGCTGAGGAGACTGAGGAGGAGAAGGCGCCTGGACTGGGAGCGGGAGCAGCCTACGCGCATTCTGAAGGAGTGATGTGCCGGCCTGGATCATCGGAAGTTGATGCCAAGAGGCAACGATGGTCTATTTCCGCAGATCGACTGACATTGCGTGAAGAGATACAGTACAGAGGGAAACAGAAGAGTCGAAAAGATGTCCCGCACGCGATATACTCAAGAGGCAGACGGAAAGGAAACAAAGAAAGGGGTAGGGAAAACGCGGGCGCAAGAGACGCATACCATTTCCCCCCTAAATAAACTTTACTTCCTTGCAATTGTGGATAGCCGTCTGAGATCTTGACACTTACAGGGTTCGGGCTTCGGGAATATTCTATCGGCACCCCAAATCCGCTAAAATGGGCCTCTGATAGGCCGTAGACCCCAAGTGGCCCAGCACGCACTGCACTATGTAGGGAGCCAATTTTTGATGGGTGTTTTCGATTAAACGCTTAAATGTGCGTGCGCAGCCGCATAGGCGGCAAAAATGTTGGAAGTCCTAACTCTTAATATATTCCTAAAAATTTCTCTAGATAATATTAAGTTAGTAATACTCGCTAAACTATAAGGCTAAGCTACTAGTTATATATAACTAAGTAAGAAGGATCTAAAATAGGCTCCTAGAATAATCCTTAAACTTTTTGCTAATTTTAGCTGGTAATAGCAATTGTAGCCGGGGAGTCGAAATAGGTCCCCTAGCCCAATAGTCTAAGCCCTATTCCCCCTTCACCTCTACTCTTACTCACCTAAACTCACCCAATATTGCCGATGAAGCAGCCCTACTTACCTTTCCGAATAGAAACAGATTTCTTCATGTCAGAATTGACGTTTGATAATCCTCTGTCATCTGACTCAGAGAATGTCCAAACTTCTGACTCTGCGAAAGCCACAATAGTTGACGAGACGCTTGCGAATATCATTCACCGAATTTTTACGAGCCTTGAATATCAAGAAGTTTGAAAGCCATCAAAGAAGTCAGACTCCACTATAAGTGAGCAATTCATCCACACCCCACCCCCAAAGATCCAGATCCGATTCAGGTCCAAGCAGATTTCCAGACACCTCGAATTCTTGATCGGCAGCCCATTCATTTACACCTGAGCCTTGAGTACCAACTCCAAAACGTTGCTCTCTAAAGTGTCCCTCATTGCCATTCTGCTTCCCAGTGTCCATCTCCTGCAGTCTCGTTTCTAACGTTGCTAACTTCTGCGGCAGCAAACTCGACACCTCCCAGGTCTCGACGTAAACATTCAGATTCACCTGCAGCAAATCAAGATTGCTCTCTGCAACTCGTTTCTCAACCACCTCTGGGTGAATCGTTTTCGACACAATTTGTGCCGCAGCAGCCAACCAGATTGTGTTTGAGAGGAATGGGTTGACGAAGTTGACATGCCTGGGGGAGCAGTTCCTGACCAACGTGACGATTTCAGAGGCTGCGGATAGGTAGTGATTCCAAGCTGCTTGAACAGTTGATGTTGGCTCATTGTTCAACGTTGGATTTGATGATGAGCTGTTTGCGAGTCCTGCAAAGTAATCCAAGTCAGTGCTCTAGCAGATGAGACTGGCCTGGGAGATGCACACCTAAACGCCGAGAAGTAATCTCAAAGACCAGATAATGATTGATCATAAATCTAGATAATTGAGTCATCATATGAATGCAATGTTTCGCACTGTCGAGTTGCAGTGTGCGATCTGAGAAAGTGAGGAATTCGCCTTGATAGCTCAAATCCCGGGGAAGAGCAGACGTCAGGCAATACAGAGCATTCGCGATCAAATCAAGCTCTACCATCGGAGAGCCCGGCTCAGCATATTGATTGCGTAACCGTCTCGAGTTTGTGTAAGCCTGAGGGTAAGAGAGCAAATGAGCTCGATGCATCAGAGCATTCACCATTATGAACCAAGCTTTTGAACTTTTGTTGCCGCTTGCCTGAAGATCCTTCCATGCTGTAGCGGGATCTAGATCCAGGTGACAGCTTCGAATGTAAGCATTTGCAAACCATATCTCATCCTCAATTGGAAGCCAGGTCTCATTTTGTGTCCAGTCAATGGCAACAGGGAGACGGCGAATAGTTCCCGCAAAGATATCAAATTCCCAGATGGTCCACCACAACCGCCGCTTTTCCTCGTCAAGGGTCAATGCAGCGGTGCTGCGATTTGAATTTGGCGGGTTCTTGTCGATCAAGTGTAGCTGGAGCTCGTATGCAACCCGGACACAGACTCCTAAAGTCCGCCAAGATCTGCCACGTACTCCCTTGATGAGGTGCTGGTACGTTCGCAAAACCATTGCTTGTAACAAACATAATGAAGGTGTCTCATCACCGCACTTCTGCAGAGCCTCCTCGATGAGCTTCTCGGAGAGATTATAGAAGTATAAATGAGACGGTTGGGAAGTTGGGAAGATTCCTATCCGAGAAAGATGAAAGAATCGAGCAGATAAGGCAAACATCGAGGCTAGGAGGGCCTGAGCATGTTGGGATGATGATATCTCCGAGACTTTCTCATCAAAGGTCGGCCGATGAAATAGTGAAAATGCTGTCATGTTGTCAAAGTAAGCATCGACCCTAACAATTGTAAGCCAGTGTACAATTCCCGTGACCTGAAAAGGCTCACAAATTGTGATACGTTTCTCTTGATATTCCAAACGCATTACAGGCTGCACTAATCATGGATGGACCGTTCTGATCTTGGCCTCTTGGGGTCAACACTCCTGAACCAGTCTGCAGTGGCTCATGAGAAGGGTGCAGAAGATGTGAGAGGGCTAGGTCCTGTGATGGTGGTCTCTCTAGGCTTCCTGCAGCTACAAGGAGGGAGGAGACAGAAAGGTCTGCATTGCTCCTAACCTCACTTTGCCTAGCAGCCGTGTTTTTGTCATGATTTGGGGGCGAATTCGCCAATCCCGAGCTCGATGGGGTCAACGGTTGTCGGGCTTTCCGCTTCTGGATAGCTCCTGGCTTAGGACCCGGTTTGTGTGAGATCAAAGGGTACAAGCATTGCTTGGAAGTTCTGGAACATGTTCGACATGAAGGAAGTATTCGATCGCTGCATCAAATCAGTCCCTTGCTGATATCAGAGCCTCAAGCGAGATTACCATTTGATCTTTCGTCTATGAGATCTCGTCAGCTAGAATTTCGAGCATCTCGGGTCGTCCAACCGCTGAGCTCTCGGACCGACATACCTCTTACACCTCTCACAAGCCAGATTGGCTCGATTTTCACCTCGACCCAGAGAGTCCACTTCGGATGCCTCCACCATTTGGGCCTCCATGATCCGACTTCCGCATGCTAGGTTGGGCAACGGAGTAACTATTCAAAATCCAGCCGCACATCTATTTGTCCGGAGGTCAAGTCATCTTGTACCACCCTTTCCTACGGCACGTGAAGCTTTCGCCACATATGCCTTTCGGCAAAGATGGCATTGACCAATGACAAATAGACCGTGCTCAGCAATCGTCCCGCACGGTCGCAAAATTTCCACATCGAGCATGTGCCGGCCCCGCATAATGCATGACGGTATCTGCTGTCAGCCGTCTTGTCAGCGGCTGCTGCGGAACGGCTGCGGGATGGGTTTTCATGGGCTTAGCACTATTCCGCCGGCTCGCAACTCTTGATATCTTCACTCAAGGCATATTTCGACAATATATAACGTGACCGAGGCTGCACAAGGCTAGGAGCCAGGCCATGCATAGGCAATAAGAATAAAAGCAATTAATCAAATTCATTCGGCTCTCCCCCTTAGATGAAGGTACGAAAAGTAGCGGGTCACATCTCGCCTAGGACATCACAACGCCTTAACATATAAGCTATTCCAGAAGCTCACACTTGATAATTTCTTCCCTACTCCACGACTCTCATACCCTCTCTGGATCTAGGCTATAAGAAGAAATCTCCGCTATTGATTGTCACACAGCGTCTCTTGTCACAAATCACGAGCCTCTAAGCATTCAGAAAAATGAACCGGTTCGTTTCATTATATCGTATGATAAGAAATAAGCTCAAGGCGTTGAGGCTTTCAATAAGAGACAGGCGCACCCCTACTGGAAAACAGAGGTAACATCTGAAGGAATTGAATTTACCTGCCCTCTTACACTCCCAATCCACACCTAGCTCTAGCTCTAGCTCTAGAGCAAGCAACATTCGCATTGTTTCATAATTTGCTAACAAAGCGCTGTCATACCGCCGTATATGGTTTAAAAGAGCCTTGAAGCGGCGCTGAGTGCTGTTTTGCCTTCCAGGAACGGCTTAGTTGGGCCAGACGCCCCATGGGCTCAAGGGTGGCTTATAGCAGTTGAGACCTGGGCAGCAGGAATCAAAGCCAGGGCCGCAATCATTTGGTAGTGCCATTAGTCAACTAAATGAGCTGACGTATATCCCGGGAACGATGCTCACTCACCCTTGGCAGAGTTGCGCATGGCGTGAACCTTGCCCTCACCCTTACTGGCGCGAAATTAGGAGGTAGTGATTCTTGACTTTGGTATACTCTTGCGGAGAACTGATCTACTCGGCATCTTCCCCGTTCTGTGCGAAATTTCCAAAGTATCAGTATCTGTACTCAACGTTTCATTCGGACAAGCCGTCCATAGAGTCTTACAGGAAGCTTGATCTCGATATTGTAGCTGGGTTGTGGCATTGCGACAGCGACAGCGACCACTGTGGAGATGATGGCCATGACCGCAGCAATTGATGAGATGAAATGCACCTTGGTGAAGCGTTGTTTGGTTTGCTGGTTTGTTGGTTGGCTTGTTGATCGATGGCCCGCGATCGACAAAACTGTACGATAGGAATTCATAATCAGCGTGGTAAATTGGACATCGAGTGTCTGTACTTCACTAAAGTTTGGGTGCAGTGTGACTGAGTAACGAGTCAACGTAAATACCAATTTGCATTGCAGAAGTCGATGTGATACTTGAGGCGGTGTCTCGGGAGCTCTAATGTGCCAGATAAGCACAACTCTTGAGTATTCCGCCGCGCTCCATGTTCTCATTCCATTGAAAAGCTTATAAGTATTTGACGTCAAAGCCGATGACTGAAGTGAAGAAAGTGCCCAGACCATTGGCGCATATTTGGATGCACCTCTCTGTTGTAGCAGCATTTAGGTATCTATTCTTGAGGTTCCAGAGATACTTGTCTCGAAGTTGATGGCCAATGTCTAGTAGCTTGCTTTGCAAGTGAAACTTTGCGATCAGCACACCGTCCAACGACATCCCTATAGAGGATGCCGTGCTTGGGTGTTTGAGTCAACTATGAAATTGTGTAAGAACCTGATCTCAATACAGCTGCCTAGGTTTGCACTTGCCACCGCCATCAGAAGCAGTTCGAAGCCAGAGGAACAAACTCTATGCCGTTCATTACCTAGGTAAGTATCTGATGGCGTATATATAGTCTTGTGTTTAAGGAAACATAGTATCCTATCGTAGTAGCACAACACATGAGGGCTCAACATCACAGCGGGAGCTAGTAACAATGTTAACAATGCAACATCCGTCTTTCCGCACCGTACTACATTGTATCTGTTGGGATTTGCGGATGGGAGTAACGACTCGATTTGAACTGGCTATTCTACAGTGCTATGGACCTGATATATATAGGGCCCTGAGGGCCCATAAGGCACTCCTAGGCTACCACTGTAGCCTACTACTGCCTATAGGCACCCACTATAGCCTGCAGGCTACAGCGATTTGCCTAGGCTACAGCGATCCCTAAGGCCCTATATCCAACAGTATCGCAATAGTAGAAGTAACAGCCGGGAGCCAATAACACTGTATTTACACGGTAACTCGTCTCTCCCCACACATTAAATTGTGCTCCAAATGTCTTAACGAGTTGTGTTTTTCAATTTGAAGGACAATATGGACAAGAAAGGGGTTGCTCCTGCCTCTGGCATCCAAAATTAAGATGCATTGTCCACCAAGGATTCAAATTGACTTCATCAGTATGTGCATAAGTCATCGCCGAGCACAAATCTACTGCAAGAACGTTTTTGGTACATCAGGTCCTGTTACAAGTCAGTGGAAGCTCCAAAATCAGCCATCATGAGTTCTCACCCCACACATGCAGATGGGCATGCTCAGCTTCAGTCCTATTTATCGGCGTCTCATCATTGACCAAATCGCCATCAATGTAATGCTCCATGATAAATTTGCTTGGGTCAAACCAATAATCAAATATCTGACTGCCCATCACATGTCTTCCAACGCCCCAGCAATTCTCGTACTTCTTCTCCGTCAACCAGTTATGTCCCAACATCTGGATATCGAAATCGAAGACTTCAAAGCTCGAGTGATGAACATGGAACTTAGGTCCCTCGAAAAAGAAGAAGCAGTGGTGATCCACCCACTCAGATCCGCGGTCGAGATGGAGGAAAGTTGTGATGTCTTCGCCAGTGGCGGGGTCATAAATCAGCTCACTGGGTTTGAAGTTGAAGTTTGACATGTAGAATTCGTATGCCTTCTTGTAATTCGTAACGCAGAGACCGAAATGTCCAAGTTTGTGGACAGGAGCCGGACCCTTCTTGAACCGCTGCGTCTTGTTGACTGGCCGATGTTTCGAAGTTGGGAAATTGTATGCCAACTCGGAGAACGTCTCGACCATCTCGACTGGGGTCTGTCCATGCATCAGGTGCCATGGACAGTTGTCGATAGGATCGTAGAATGTGACAACTTTCCCGCCGCCTGGAGCATCTGAGTCGCGGATGGGAGTGGCTCCTGGCAGAGATGTGGCAAACTCGAGATCCTCCATTGATTCAACTTCCCATCCTGTTCCGCCAAACTTGTCCTCCACCCCCTTCGATGCACATACGACAAATGGATCTGTGCCATACCCGCGGTAGTAAATCGTGTCGCCGGTGCGCTGGGTCTGGCTGAAACCAAAGTCCAGATAGAACTGGTGCGCGGCTTCGAGGTTCTTGTGGGTGTAGTAGACGTGAGCTATTCGTTTGATCGTGATCTTCTGTTTTGCTGCGGAGGGAGACATAATGGGTAACTGGATACGGTTCAAGTGGAAACTGGAGTGGATTGATCGTGGACTGGCCAGCAGATATATTCCAGAGCTGGCTTACCCCCAGCCGAGGCCATCTCACCCTCCATAGCTCTATCTTCGTAAAACTCTCGTAAGCTCTGCCAGCTCGAAGGTGGATGTGGGGTGCCCCAGTTCATTGTGGAGAGGGCGATGATGGTCGCGGGGAGGACGTTGCAGAGTTCGACCGAAGATGGATGTGGGACCGCGGACGAATGTTCGCTTCAGCAAGAAGGGACGAATGAGACTCCTTGCTCTCAAGCAACCGATCAGCCTTGAAAAACTTCACAGATTATACTTAGATTATACTTAAAGATAACTTAGTATAGAGGCAAAGGATGTTCCCCTACAAAGACTTGAATAGGTTAATACTTTGTAGGTATATTTTGCACATATTTCTTGCGGGAGGCAAAAAATGTAAAGTTCGCTGTGCTTTAACCTTGGCCGGACCTGTGAAGCGAGAGCCTCAGCGCGGGGAGTGGCGGCGCTCGCGAGTCAGGAAAACTGAAAACATGCCGGAGTCAGAGTCCGACGCGGGGAAGAGCTGGAATTGTAGCGCCCAGCAGCCAACTCCAGCCAACTCCAGCCAAGACCCTGACTGAGCATCGAATAATCACCGTGAATTCTCACGTAAACAATCCATCAAAATGTGCTTCCTCCGGAGCTTTGCGAACTATTGCAGAGAGCCTCAAGGCTATCATATTTCCTGCAAGGGCTGAATAGCTTCAATATGGCCCAATCAACGACGCTTCTTTCCAACATCGGGGCTTCAACAAGCAACGGCGACCCGGCTCCAGTCTCACTCGAGACTGATCTCTTGATCATTGGAGCTGGTCCAGCTGGCGCGTCTTTGGCTTGCTTCCTGACGCAACATGGTACCTATACGCTTCTCAGCCCATCTGAGGAAGATATACTGACACTGGAACAGGACTGAAAGGCATCATGGTGGCTTCGACGCCAGGAACTGCAGATACCCCACGCGCCCACATCACCAACATGGCAGCTCTCGAGTGCCTGCGCGATATTGGGCTCGAAGAAGAGTGTAATGCGGTCGCTGTGAAAGGCGACTGCATGCAACACACACGATGGTGTCGGAGCATGGCCGGAGAGGAGTTTGCTAGGATATATTCTTGGGGAAATGACCCTCAGCGCGCTGTGAGTTGATGTCTCTCTACCTGCAGAAGGTTTCCTGACATCTGCAGGGCGATTATGATGCCGCGAGTCCTTGCAACCACGTCGACATTCCCCAAACCGTCCTTGAACCCATTCTGATGCAGCATGCCACCCACAATGGCTTCTCCTGCCGCTTCGACACAACCTTCATATCGTACCAGCGCGAAGCCGATGGCTCTATTGTCAGTACATTGCAGGATCTGCTCACGAAGTCTACCTACTCGATTCGCTCAAAATACCTGTTTGGATGTGATGGTGCACGGAGCCAAGTGCTACGGCAATTGCAGATTCCATTGATCAAGAAACCCGGTCAGGGATTGGCAATAAACGTGCTCGTCAAAGTGGATTTGGAGAAAGTAGTCGAAAATAGGATGGGGAACCTACATTGGGTGATGAGGCCAGATGAAGAGCAGCCAGCATTCGGATGGACCGCTATTGCCAGAATGGTGAAACCATGGAATGAGTACGTCTTTGTACAGCTTTGCTGGCACTTGCTGACCGCTTAGGTGGATGTTCATTCTTTTCCCTGCTCCGGGAGCCGGTGTTGACTTCAGTCCTTCCCCCGAAGAATACCTGAAATGCGTCAAGACCATGGTTGGAGATGATTCTCTACCATGTGAGATTTTGGGTATCTCGAAGTGGTTCATCAACGAGATTGTCGCGGAATACTACTCTGATGGCAATATGTATGTCCACAATTACCTCATTTAACCGATCACCGTACTAATAATTCCAGTTTCTGCCTCGGCGACGCCGTTCACCGACATCCACCTCTCAATGGCCTTGGCTCGAACACCTGCATTCAAGACGCATACAACTTGGCCTGGAAGGTTGCCTATGTCATGAAAGGTCACGCCGATCCTAAATTGCTGGACTCGTACAGCATTGAAAGGCAGCCTGTTGGAAACTCGATCATCACTCGCGCTAATCAAGGACTTCGCGATCACGTTCCCGTTTGGGAAGCCTTGGGAATGATGGACCCCTCTCTTGAAACGCGCCGAAAGCAATTTGCAGAACTTTCAGCAGCCACCGCCGAAGGTGTTGCCAGACGGGAAAGACTTCAAAGCGCCATCCAGGGTACATCTCATGAGTTCCATGGGGTAGGCGTGGAGATGAATCAACGATACGAGTCAAAGGCTCTCTTTCTTGAAGATGAAGGCCCTCGACCGCCACTCCCCGAAGATCCTGTGCTCGAGCATGAGATCACCACATATCCAGGGAGCAGATTGCCGCACGCATGGTTGAACACTAAGCTGCCTGGGAAGAAATTCTCGACCATTGACCTTGCTGGAAAGGGGGAATTCTGCCTGCTCACTGGAATTGGCGGTGCAGCTTGGAAGGCAGCGGCAGCCAAAGCTGGTGAAGCTTTGAGAATCAAGATCAATTCGTATTCCATTGGGTGGAACCAAGATTTCGAGGATGTCTACTTCGATTGGGCGAGGCGGAGAGAGATATCTGAAGCTGGCTGTGTGCTTGTGAGACCAGACCGGTTTGTTGCTTGGCGTTCCATGGGTATAATCTCGGATCTAGAAGAGAAGCTACTTCATGTATTGAAGAGTGTCCTTGGGAGATGATTTTCAGTAGGATAAGTAATCAATAGCTGCGAGTTTGACAGCTCAGGCTCTCGCTTTGTCATTCCATGCGGGATCCCCAAGCTACCCCGCACTCCGCATTTGATAGCTCCAAGATCTTGTAATCTCTCTCCCAATCGCAATTCGACCGCTCTTGCATGCAGCTTTCGCCGAACCTCAGCGTTCCCTTACTCCCAGTGTAAGCAGATATATATTTCCATGTCGTCGCTACTTCAAACACCAAGTGGTGTCTTCTGTTGCTACATACACAATGGCGATCCGTCGCCTCCTCGAGCTCGATGCCCTCATGGTTTTGACATATATGGTTGTCTTCGTTGGTTCCCAAGGACGCAACTTTCCTCCTGGTAGGTCCAAGTCCAGTTACAGACTGTCCTTGCTATTTACAAGCAGGTCCTCCTACACTGCCGCTTCACGCAAACCTCCATCACATGCCATTGAAAAATGACCCTCTAAAGTGAGGCTCTTCTCCTCGTCGCACGTCCAGATTCCTCACTCACCACTTCCAGATTCATAGAATGAGCCAAAACCTACGGCGGTATCTACAGCCTCAAACTCGGCCCCGGCACTACGTTCGTGCTCACCTCCCGCCGCCTCGCCAAGCAACTCATCGACAAGAAATCCGCCATCTACAGCAACCGCCTCCCATCCTATGTCGGCAACGGGCTCATCACGGGCGGCGACCATCTCCTGGTCATGGATTGCGGGAATATACGGCGCGCATCTAGACGAACAATTAATCAGTATTTTATGGAGAGTATGGTTGTGAGTGAGCATACAAGGGTCGTGGATGCGGAGGCGGTGCAGATGGTAAGGATATAATGGTAGAGCCTGGGAGGCATATGGATCATCCGGAGAGGTTTAGTAATTCGGTTGTTATGAGTTTGCGTGAGTTTCCTCCCTCCCAAAAGGTAATTGGAAGTTGTTTGGGCTGATTACTGGCGCAGTGTTTGGAGTTCGAACTCCATATACAGACACACGGCACATGACAAGACTCTACGACCTTATGGAAATCTGGTCCAAAGTCATGGACACAGGCAACACTCCTCCTGTCGACCTGATTCCAGTTCTGCACTGCATCCCCGAACGCCTCCTCAGCAACTGGAAATCTCGCACAACGCATGTGGGCAAAGAGATGAACGAGCTGTCTCTGAGTATTTAGACATCGTGCTCCAGCGCCGTGAGAAGAACATCCAAAAAGATTCCTTTATGGACAGAGTTCTGGATCAGAATGAAGAACTAGGTTTCAATCGCCATCAGTTGTATTTTCTGAGAGGTGTGATGACGGAAGGTGGAAGCGATACAAGTTCTTCCATCATCATTGCCTTTATCCATGCAATGACGAAGTGGCCTGAAGTTATGGTGGAAGCGCAGAGAGAGATCGATGCTGTGGTTGGTGACGAGCGAACTCCAGTTTGGGATGACTATGAGAAGTTGCCTTATGTGGCGGCGACTGTGAAGGAGACTATGAGATGGAGGCCTGTTGTGCCGTTGGCGTTTCCACATTGTTTGTCTGAAGGTATGCCTTTTTCTCATAAGTGCAGTCTCGAGTAAATACTAAGATTTTAGCAGATGACTGGGTAGATGGCCACTTCCTCCAAAAAGGAACGACAGTCATGATCAACGCCTAGGGTATACACCACGACGAGAAACGATTTCCGAACCCGGAAGTCTTTGATCCGGATCACTACCTTGACGTCACAAAACCAGCACTGAACTCGCAGCAGCAGCCGATTATGAGGCTCAGGATTACTACGGGGACCGGTCTGGAAGGCGGCTGTGTCCTGGTATTCATCTTGCTGAGCGGAATCTGTTCTTGGGCACTGCGAAGTTGTTATGGGCGTTTGATATGGAGCCTGGGCGAGATGAGAAAGGGAATGTGATTGAGCCAGACGTTGATCCATTGACTGGATATAGTGAGGGGTTTTTGGTTTATGCTCATCCTTATGGGCTTGATATTCAAGTGAGAAGTGAGAAGAGGAGGGAAACATTGCTAAGAGAGTATAAGACGGCAGAGAGGGATCGCGAAGTATTAATTCACTTGTGAGTTAATTGTTTTGTGGCAGCATAGTGAATGGATAAGATGACTGCTTCAAATGCCCGTGTATTATGATTATGTAAAGAAATGTTCTGTCGCTCTTCGTGACCATCAATCGTAACTCATGCCATGCTATGCGCTGTCCGTATGTCCAGATGCCCAGATGCCCCACAGGGAACTCCATTTATATGATTTCCCAGATCTAATTTTTCCATTCCATTGGTCTTCCCTTTCACCTTCGCCATTCCTGCAGTTCCCTATCTATGATGGAAAAGTCGGCAACTCCTCCCCAAGTGGCACGATATAGCACAAAATGCTGCTAATCGTCGCCAAGTTCGTGCTGATATTCGCGGGTGCGTGGATATTGAACGCCGAACTTCCCACCTCAACTCCCGCAAAATCCTTGTACCCTCTGCACTCGATCTGCTCGATATTCACGTTCGAAGCAGTCCCATTCTGAACAACAAGTTGGGATACGGAGCAGGGGTCGTTGACGTCGCCGCAGGCTGTGAGGTTGTTGATCTGGACTGGGACTGGCTCGAGGACTTTGTTTGGGTTGAGACCAGAAGAGACGATGGCACCGATCGATACACCGTAGTAGGGTTGCTCAGCTTGGCGGATTGACTTTAAAGGAGCTGCGGAGATGAAGCCAGCGATGGCGAGAAGGCTTGAGAGAAGGATTGTGGAGTGCATTTTGCTTGTTTGTGATGTTTGGCTTGATTGAGGAAGCGGCGGGTTTGAGTTGCAGTAGATTTTATGTTGATGATTTAGAGAAGAGAAGTTGAGTGCGAAGGAGGAAGAGATTTATATTCAAAATTCGAAGTTATGGGTCATCGTGAGTTTGCCGTGATTTTCATCAGCATTAGTACTGCCTGGGGCTGGGGTGGCTGGGGAGGTTGGTTACATGACCTTGAAATTTCGTAAACATATAACCTTCCTCGTGTTCAAAAAGAAGCGAAGCATTGTCGTCATCTCGACAGTCGGAAACCCCACAGTAAAGCTGATCTGCAAGAGCTAGTGGCGGAGAAAAGCAACAAGCTCAAAGCAGGGACTGAGGACAGTCACGTGATATCTTCATTTTTACGCAAAATGAATACGGTCAGCGTCATAGAACCAATCACACCTAATGTTTCAGCGCGAGCCTTCATGCTGGAAATAGAAATGACAACGAGGCTGAGTGTGGCACGCAAGAGTGATTGGAACTCGGGCAGATTTAGTGGCAGGCGAAAGTTGATGTACGAACATGAGGAAATTGATCTTGTTGCAAGTGATAATGGTATGTCGAGACGTGTCCATCATATGCATTGCATTATTTATCTGTCTCCAATATACCATTCCCCAAAATCCTGACCAAGCTCAGTGTATCCCTCGAGATGCTCCGTGAGACGACCAGGATAGATGATAGATCTACTTCCAAGCTTTTTGCTTTGTGCGTATTCCGCTCCTTCAGAACAGCATTGATACGCGACTTCAAGGCTTTGTTGTCCCGCTCCAATGCAGCAAGCTTCCTCTCTATATCCTTCTTCCCCTGCTTCTCTAACTCCCAATCAACCCCGTAAAAGCCTTGAAAATCCTTACGAAGGTGAGAATTCTCTGTCCTAATTCGAACGTTCTCGCCACTCACTTCGCGCTGGGAACACCAGCCTCGCGGGCTCTATTCTCAGCCTGCTTGATCTTCTCCTTGTATTTCAATTCGTTCTTTGTTGATTTGTCGTCGGATACGGTTGAACAAATCGTTGTAATGCTTCTTGCGCTTCTTGGTGTCCTTAGCGAGCTCTCGAATCTGGCTCTGCAACTGCTTCTTTGCGGGCTCTGTAACAGCAATGGATTAGATACACCTCTAGATGGCGTTTAGAAGCTTATCAGTTGTAGAGACTTACTTGTACACGAGTACGGCGGGCAGAGGAGGATGCAGAGCAAGAGGGCCCGGAGCTATAACGAAATAGTGTTAGCAGTAGAATCAGAATGAGAAACACTGAGAAACAACCTGCATCATGCGGTTTTGATAAGGAGGTCAGAGTCTCTTGCTTGTACCTCAGTCTTGCTGCAGCGCAGTGCGACATCGCTAAACACCAAGGGGACCCATTAGACTGGGCACATGTCCTTTGTTGAGACCCTTGTGGCCTTTGTAGGAGTTTGAAATAATCTTACCAGACAATGCAGCTCCTTCCAGAGGCACAGAGCTAGCGGAGACAGCCAGAGATGGTCCTGATGAATTCATTTCGACAAGCTTGAAAGGATGGGGGCTTTGATTGATGTCTAAGAAATGAATCATTATTCTTATAGAGACTGCAAGAAAGATGAGGTTGTGAAATGTGAGTGGGAAGGCAGGTCCTATGAGATAGCTTCATGGTGGTGGGGACCTGAAGCTAGCAAACGAGGTAGAACCCCGTAACACCTGTGAAGCCGGTCGTAAAGCTGAGAGTAGCAAAATCATAACGAGGGTAAAAGATGTCATATCCAGCGCATACTGGCTTCCTCAATTTCCTACTTCTACCAGAAAAGATCCTACCTAAGCTCTCTTCATAATCTTTTGAATCTCTTCTGTCAATATTTGAAAGATTCACTAATTCACAAATGCATTATCTTTCGATATATGCCGTAAAGCCCCTTTATACTTTGAGGTTCTTGTCCGTCCAAATTAGAGTACATGTATTGTTGTACTTCCATCTCACGACTTCGCTCAACTGCTGAAGGGCATCGAGCTGTCGTATTTTGAAACGCGGGCACAGGCAGGCATAGAGTAAGAAATGGTGCAAGGGACAACCACACACGTTTATGAAAGTATGTAATATTGAAGTTCAATTCTCTGTAGACTGAGGACTTTAGTTTCGGCGACCAGTAGTTTTAGACTCGAACTAAGTATCTACTCGGTCTGATTATCTGCCCAACGAAACCCTTACTCTCCATTTGTCCTTGCTATACACCCTCGCCTCGCGTCACGGCCACAAATCGGATTGCCGGGATCGAGTAGTTCGTGCCTGCTGCAAAGAGATTCAGATGTCTTCCCGGTCCCGCTCTCCGTTGAATACAATAAGCAACTCCCTACACGAAGGCATGGCAATATTGATGATAGGGACGTTGTCATCGAACCGCTCTAACGTTGACGTTCTGCATGTCACCCAGAAATATTTTTCTTTCGTGGTAGCTAGCCTCTGGATGTGACGGATATTTTTGTACAGAAGAAACCAAGGGAACCCATCGAGGAGGGCATCTCCTAATCGGGAACGTTTATGGTGTCTCTTTCGAAATTGACAAACGACTCGAATGAAAATTGAACTCAGGTCCGCAGGTACTCGGCCCGAGACTCATAGCAAGTGTGGAGGATCGAAGATATAGGCTGATTTAAACTGAAAGTAAAGCGAGAGCCTGCCTGCAGGAACTCAACGCAGTGAACTTTGGGACGAAGATCCAAGGCCATAACGAAGCTCCAGATCTCCAGCGGTAACTCGGCCGGTAGAGACGAAAGGGGTGAAAGGCTTGTGGCGTTCGCTCCAATTCCTCGAAGAGAGCAAGGTACTCTGCTTTCTCGGTAAGCGTTAAGGTAGAGCTGAGTGTGTCGTTACCGTCTTCGATGCCCATGCTTGCGTGGTAGCGTCCGATTTGACCATCGAGATGGTTCTGGGCTTGAGCATACGCCCGAAGCCGAAACTTGTCACCATCACCATCTGAATGAATGACCTTCATCTTGCGATGTCTGTGCTGGCTGAAGTGGGATCCAAAAGGAGCCGTACGGCATGAAATGCTTTGGACGCAAAGATGTTCTGGAAATAAATGTAATGGAAGAGTGCAAACAACATGTTGAAGGTCGAAATTCAAAGGGAAGGTGAGGTCAACCGACTGCTGCATTCAAGAAAGACAGAAAGTACCTTCCCAACTCCGTTTCTCTTGCTTTTACTGGAGGATTCGCTTGAATCTTACGATATCATCGATTTATTTTGTATAATCGTCCTGACTTTTTGCTATCTGAACCTGTAGTTGATCTTGATCGCAGAGTGACACATCGATGTGTCCAATACAGTGTCTGCCCATTCCGCCCCATTGCGCACAAAGCCGTAGGGGTAAACGAGCATGTTCATCTCGGTCTTGAGGAAGATTCCTTGGCTGTGTTTAAGCTTGAATTATCTTGGGGCAGGTGGTGTGATTTTTGAGCTCGTGGAGGTTGATGGATGTTGTTTCAACGGACGAGTTGCAAGAAACATTGCGCATGGTGCTTTGCAACGCATGACTTCAGAAGTCTTGGCTCGCTCGTCAAAAAATCATTTCATTAGATGCAAAACGCCACCTGGATCGTCGTCTGTCGCAAGTCAGCGATCCTCTCCACCATCCGAACGTATAAACATCAACTCCTGTCCCGAGTCGATTGAATGATTCTTAACCGCAGATGTTAAGCTTGTGGACGCGATGAACCACTTTCGGTACTTATGCGTGAGATGCTTTCCCCTATGCTTTAAGATTGGGTAAGTCTTTAAAATTTTTGAGAAGTTTTGTAATTTGTAGTTCTCTTCGTGCTTCTCTTAGTCTTCACAATGCAGTCACTCGTTATTTTCTTTTCTCTTCTCTCGTTTGCGTATGCGCAACTTCATACTGCTGCCAAAAATGCTGTGAGTGCCCATTAGCTTGCTCTTTCGATCGAAGGCCAATTTTCCAAGCTTTTGGTTTGGATTTCATGTGAGATTCATGCCGTGTCAATGTTTGGGCATCTATCTTCACGCTATTGATGCTGCTCTTGAACTCTCCCAATTTTGTAGTCTTAACTCACATCAGATGTTAGGGCCTCACATACTTCGGCACCGCGACCGACAATCCGGAGCTGGTAGATACTGCCTACCTCGTAGCACTCTCCAACACCTCCGAATTCGGCCAAATCACACCCGGAAACTCCATGAAATGGGATGCCATCGAGCCATCTCCAGGAACATTCACCTTCGCCGCCGGCGATGTGATCGCCAATCTCGCTGCACAAAATAATCAGCTCGTCCGCTGCCACAACCTGGTCTGGCACCAACAACTCCCTGCATGGGTCACAAGCACGAACTGGACTGCAGAAACTCTCACTGCTGCACTGCAGCTCCACGTCACAACAGAAGTTACGCATTACAAGGGCAAGTGCTTTGCGTGGGATGTGGTAAACGAAGCGCTGAACGACAATGGCACCTTTCGAAATGACGTCTTCTTCAACACACTCGGAGACGACTATATTCGTATCGCATTCGAAGCTGCGGCGGCAGCGGATCCAGATGCAAGACTTTATTACAACGATTTTGGAACAGAGTTCCCAGGTGTGAAAAGTACTGCGGCGCAAGGAATCGTGAAGACACTTAAGACGGCGGGTGCGAAGATTGATGGTGTCGGATTTCAAGCCCATTTCACGGTTGGGGGGACACCTTCTGTTGCGACTCAGACGAGCAATATGCAAGCTTTCACGGCACTGGGTGTGGAAGTGGCGATTACGGAGTTGGATATCAGAATGACATTGCCAGAGACGGACGCGCTGCTTGCCCAACAGAAGATGGATTACCAGACTTCGATTGCTGCTTGTCTTGCGGTGAAGAATTGTGTTGGAATCACGGTTTGGGACTTCGACGACCAGGTAGGAATTCATGCTCAGATTCGAGGTTTTCTCTTCTAATAATCGGAAAAGTTCTCCTGGGTCCCATCCACCTTCGCCGGCACTGGCTCCGCAGACATCATGGATGCGGCCCTGGTACGCAAGCCGGCTTATTTTGGTGCTCTGTCCGCACTCACTGGTATGAATATATCATCGAGCTATGATCTCGCGACCGCGAATATGACTCAGACTTCGATTTTGACTGCGCCAGCTTTGACTGTATCGGGAAGCACCCAGAACGGCGACGCCAATGGCAATATGAGCATAAACAAGAACTCGTCGACCAACTTTAACTCATCGATGAACAAGCCAGCAATGTTTTTGACAGCCGGTGCATCTTCAATTATCTTCCCGTGGGCACTGGCGTGGCCTTTAGGGCTGGTATCGTTGCTGTGTATGTAGAATACATAGACGGATGCAAGATCTTGCCGAAGATTGATAAATGCATAAGAACAACGCCTAGACGGGTTGTCAGGAACCATGTGCTGAGCACGTGCTGGGAATAAGAGTCCAGACCTCCTCGAGGATGGGTTTAATGTATAATCCGCTTAGTGTAAAGTGAGAAAACATGTTTAGCTTTGCATATCGTGGTCACAGGCATTGGAAGTTCTTGGATAACAGTGCGCACTGTTTTATTTGAGTGAAATGGACACCCAGGAGAGCGAAGCTTCGACATCCAAAATCAAATCCTTTGGATCAAATGAGTGCCTAGGCCATACTGCCTCATAATCACCAAAATGATTCTCCCCGTTCTTTCACCATTCCCGCTTCAGCCATCAATCATACAACTGACCGGCCCTCTAAGAAGGGTATCGTCGCCACTGTGCCCCAGTAACATACTGAATATTCCATCAATTGTATCATCCGTAAGCAGTCCACTGTGCTTGTTGTCTGTCGATGTAAGGGCGACTTGCGTATTCATATTGAGCGGGCAGTTAGCACCGCATGGAGACCAGACGAGCGAGACGAAGCCGACGTCCGACTCAATCTGGTAATTTTCCGTGAGAGGACCGTTGAACACAGCGGAGGTGGTGACACTGTTTGAATTAGCTGTTCACATGTAAAGGTCAGTTGCATCGTTAGATCTGTCTGCCTGGGAATCAGGAAGGGTATTGGAAAGAGAGATGGGAGATAGGTACGTACGACCAGAGAAATAATACAGAGCACTCTGCCTCCCAGTCACATCCTTATCCAATTGTGCGTACCCACGGAACGTGGTCTTGAGGACAGAGTACTGGAAGCCTTGAGGGTAGTGCAAGTCGAGGTTGATCTGGCAGTACTTGCGAGAATCAGGCGGAGCAGTGTTGGGCCCGATTTGGGCCTCGAAAGAGTCGAAGATGAGTGTGAAGCTGTTCTGTCTTAGTCAAGAAACTGAAAGGAGTTTGAAAGGGGCGTCGTTGGCTGCAAGGCGGGAGGAAAAGCATGGGCTGAGTGAGAGTAGAGCAAAGCATAAGTATCACCATCCTCGGAAATAAACTGGCCGATAGAGTTCTAAGGACAGCCAGAGCCGCCATAGGTGATGTTCTTAATGTAGACTTCGGACGGGTCAGACCTTGGCCTTGCTCAATGACTGGGACAGCCAATACAGCAGAGGTAATGGCGCCGAGGATGAGGAAAGAGGTGTGCATCTTTATCTTCTCAAACTATCGATGTTGAAAGTGTGGTTTCTTAGTGATTATAAGTGCAAAGAATGGAAGCTAGTGCACTGAGATGAGCAAAAGGAACTGGAGGGACCCTTGGCATTTTATACTCGCAGAGCGAGAGAGGACCAAACGATTCCAGATACCAGGACATGAGATCAAGATGTTGAACAGCTGAGGAGGCTTTTCTTCGAGCTCGTATTGCTTTGAAAATGAAGGACAGAGACGGATATGCACAGCAAAGCATCTGCAAGAATTAACTCTGCTTCGATACCTCGCCTGATACTCCGCATGGCGGGCTTGATTGGCGCATTTAAGGCTGAAGAAACTTGATGACAGTGAGAAATATATTGTCCATGCTTGATCCGAAGGCAACCATACTTGAGCGACTGCAGGGAAGCATGATTTTGAGAACGTTCGCATTCATCAGCAACAAGGTCGAAGATGGAGCAAGATTTGAAGTCATGAAGCCACTCAGAGCTCCAGAAATACCAGAAGCTCTCCCTACACGAAATAAAGCAACATCGGAATGCCAAGCAGGACTTCTGCAGCAAGCCTCTGAGGAACGAGACCCGTGATTTGGTTGGAGCCTCGAAGCCGGAGATCACGCTGATATCATCTCCTCAAGTGGGATCAAGTAATTGTGGTTTGGATTTGTCAGAGATGCGTCCGCAGGACTGAGAGTCTGGATGTTCTTGTAGCACCCGAGTCTGTGGCATCCTGAAAATCATGCCGGTGCGGTGATCCTCCATGCACGTACAACACCAAACAATGAGAATGGGACATTTAATATCGAGATGATATCCTTCCCGCTCAGCTGATCCCGTGGTCTGGTAGTTGGTCCTTCTCCTCGTTTGTATCCATCTCTAAAGCATCGAGAGGTATTACTTGAACGTTTCCAAGAGCTGGATCCGTATAGTATCGGATGCATGTTGTCATGGATCGGTGAAACGATATGATGCAGTCCAGAGAACTTCTGTGAAGGTGGATTGGACATGAGAAGAACGTTCAGCCAAATGGTATGCTTCTTTACGAAGTGAAGAATCGGCAGACTTTGACCTACCATCACCTCAAAGAATGGAAAGCGTCTATTGCAATCATCAGTGGTATATACAATGCCAACCCCGAAATAGAGTATCCAACGAGCGTATCATCAGCGGCAGCCCTGTGCGCCCGGTACGCCAAGTTATGAATGCAGCCCAAAAATTATCCCTCCGTCCATGCCGTGTTGATCGAGCGGTGCAGTCCGGTCCGGTGTCTATTTCGGAGCAGGGGCAGGTGGCACGTCTCCATCTTCCCCGGTGTCAGCACTGGTCTTCCTGTCTCTCTCAACGAGAACGTATTCGGATTCGGATTCACCTTCGCTTGCACCGGGCGTAGGAGGCAGAGCCCCTGGCATCGGCGGCGCTGTATTGTATGACGGGTCTCCCTCCTGCTTCCACCCCGACGCCGGTCTTCTCTCCTGTTCTACCGGCCGGCTTTCTGCATCTCTAAACTCGGTAGCAAGTGGGCTGGTGGGGTGGTTTGCCTGCGTTGGACTGCCAGATGCGAAGGTGTCTGGTGCCACGCGTGGTCGTGGACTCATTCTGCCGGAGGTAGGTTTTCCTGCCGGGCTGGTTCCTGCGCTGGCAGCCTTCTTCAGTCGCTCCTCTGTGGCTCGCAGACGGGCCTCGAGAGCTTCAAGCTCGGAGGTTTGCGTCGAGACAGCTCTCTTTCTACAGCGGTGAACGTAAGAACGGGTTCAAGGACTCGCCAGAAGGGACGCACTTCTCTGATACAGCTGCATCCAGATCTGCCACGCTGTTGTCAATCTTGAAGAGGTCATTCAGAGCCAGGGAGAAGGAGCGGGCCATGGTTCTGCCAGCTGTCAATATTTGTGCTTCTCCATGCAGCCTTGTGTGAAGACCTACGACTGCGGTCTGTTGTTCGGCTTCCATTCTTGGTCAAGCTCGTCGTCCGACATGGTGATAAAGATGTAAGGTGGTGAAAGGCGGTGAAGTTGTAGGTCGTAGGAAGAGGAAGAGGAAGAATTCGAGGTCGCGGTGGGCAGATAAAGTATGAAGATCGGTAGCTAAATTGGCAGTAATAAGGGGGAGCGGGCTAGCGTCATCTGCTTCTTGCTTGGTGGGAGATGGAGCGTGCCAGTGTCTCGGGTGGGTGAGGCGTGACTACCCTCCGTGACCTTTTCTCTTGTGATGCTGATGCTGCCTTTGCCTCTGCCTCTGCCTATGCCTCTGCGCAAAGCAAAAAGGGGCTGCGAAAAGGAGAGCGCCTATGCTAGGCTGCGAGGATCTTGCGTCGGTGTCGTCAGGCTTTCGGTATGTGGGAGGTATATTTAGCTGGTGATATTAATGCGGAGCTCAGCCAGGAGACTGGACGACCGCAATCAAACCGGCTTCATGCCTGCAATCTGATACCCGACCAGCGAGAGCATGAAGGCGCCTCAGGCAAAATGGAGGCTGAGTTGGGAAAGTCATGCAAACGAACTGCGGTCTGATTGATGAAACAGACATAAGAAACCTACACATTATTTCTACTCGTCTTCTTGTAAACGGGGATGTTTTGCGAGTTGCACTATCTTTTCGTCTGAACTTGTGTAGCCCCTTTCTTTTCCGCTTGAAGATCTGGAAGTCAAGTTACATAAGCGAGTGCAGTCAACTACAGTATGAATGTCGGCCAGCGGGATTTATTACTGCTAAACACTATGATATTCTTTCCTTTTACTGTAAGTATCATGTTCAGCACATTGTCCATAACCCGCTATGAGATTCCGTTCCTCCCGTTCTTATTGCACGGCATTGCCAACCTTTTCCTCAAATCGCCTTAACTGCCAGGACTTCCTGACTCAGCATCGGCATCTCTGCCCTCAACCTCCGTCCTTTTTGCTACTCTCACACGACACGTGATGCCCTCAATCTTCCTACATCTTGTGAATAGCATCATTCATTGCGAAAACAACTTAACAACTACCAACAACGACCTGCGCCCCGGAAAGTCGCGACTTGTTTCGTAGAGCGACCCCAGGTACACCTCACGGTAAGCTCTAGGAACCCCAAACCCGTCGATCTGCACCCTAAGCAAGCTCAACAGACCTTCGTCGTGGCTCCTCTTCACCTTGTCTCCAGCCGTGACAATCCCCTCGATCGCTGGCGAGGGGGTTATGAGGGTATGGAAAGCACGGCAGTATATACTCCACTCGAGTGCCTGCTGTTGTTCCAATCCCTCGTCACCTACGGTACAGAAGACCAGGACTTCAATCGTATTTCTGGCCTTCTCACGAATAATTCACTGGTGAAGGATGGCGAGACCTACGATGCCCAGAGACTAGCCCCCGATGCTCTGCGCCAATTGTATCTGCAGCTATTGAGGGATGAATTGAAATGCGATCAACAGGATGGCGAAGGTGAAAGCAGTCAAGCAGCCTCGAAGAAGCGCAAGCTTCCAACTCCACCACTTCCCTCAGTCAAGGATGCGCAGGAATACAAGGACAAGTTGCCATTACTTGTCGACCGCTTGTACGCTCGATACAGAGATTACATGGTGCGCGCCATTCAGGAAGATGAGAAGAGATACGCCGACACGCAGAGAGAGATTGGAGAGATCGAACGGGGTGAATGGGATGAGAGGATCTTGAAGGAGGATGAGGCTCTTGCAAATGAGAATGGGTTTGTCACTCCAGGAATCCCGAAGGCGAATGGCACACCTGCACCACCTCTGCCACAGGACCACAAAGCTGTTGGAGCTCCACCTGCCCAAATTTCAACGACCCAACCACCACCCGCTCAACACCTCCCATCTCTCTCATCACCTCGCGCCACGTCTCACCCTGAAGGATTAGCTATTAATGATGTCCTGAATAGTCAAGAAGCTCCTGTTCCTTCGCCCAGACCTGCAGAACCACCTCGAAATGGAATCCTTGCACCCCCAAATCACCACAGACCAGGAAGCACCGGTCCACATGGACAGTCCCCTTTGCAGCCACCGATCTCCCAACATGCAGGTCCTCAGCAGCAGTTAATATGGGAGACGCCATACGGTCCACATCATCAACCTGTGTCATATCAATCTCCTGCAGGCATGCATATGTCATACAACGCGACCCCGTATCAAGCTCAGCAGTATGCAGCACCACCAAGAGGCCCATTTTCAGGATCGCATGGACCTCCACATCCACTGCCATCATCTCCTCTTAATCCACAGCATCCTGGTCCGATTCGCCTACCACCACCAAATCCAAATGCTGTCCGCATGTCACCAACCTCACCGGGCCTGGATTCTTTGGCAGATGTTGCTGGTCAGCAGTACCGTCCAACTTCTGGATCGCCTGTACTGCAACAACCTATGTCAGGCGGATTTGCGCCTTACACTCAACCACAACGATCGCCTTCTGCGGGTGGACCGGCTCAATGGAATCAGCACGTGCAGCCATTCAATGCAACACCAACAGCTACGCAATTCCAATTTCAGGCCACCCAACACACTTCTTACCCACCTCCAAGTCTGGCGCAACAGGAGAATCGACAGTACAATTCTCCATACCATCCAAACCAAGGTCCAAGACCTCAGATCTCTGCTCCAAACTCAACTCCAAAGCCTCAGCCTCGCTTCGGTGGTGTTAATACGCCAATTACTCATGGACCGCCTAGTATCAAGACAGGCAGTGGAACGAGATGGACGCCAAACCCCACGGGATCAACTCCAAGAACTGCACCCTTGTTCGAGCCTCAGCCTCCTCCAGTTGAGCAAATCAGTCCTATACTCAAACCTGCTGGGCTTCCTGAATCGGCCAAGAGAATGCTAGAGAAGCAAAATCAGCCAGCCGAGAAGCCACCCAAAGCCCCAAAGCGAGGTACACAACGTACCAGAGCTGGAAGCACAGCTTCTTCGGTCATTGCTGGATCTCGCAGAAGCCAGTCAGTTATGTCTCATGTGGATGAGCTGTCAATGAACACCGAGATCACCAGTCATGTGAAAGAAGAAGTTGCTACACCCATGATGGGAGTTGAAGATACCGGTGACACTACAGCCGATGAGTCCTCCGCACTTCCTCGACTTCCACGCTCCGACCCTTCGCCTCGCAATTCAACGAAGCGGAAACGACCTTCCAGCCCAGTTCCCACACCACGAACACCACGACTTCCTTCTGGCCCACCTACTCATGCCCTCTGGACTCGCGCATTTCCCAAAATCTCCGCCTCAGCTCTCGAGTCCATCTCCGGCCACCGAATTGCCAGCATGTTCGCGGCACCGATCACCGAGCGCCTTGCTCCCGGCTACAAAGACCTCATCCTCCGCCCGCAAGACTTGAAGTCAATCCGCACAGCCATCTTACAGGGCCACCGCGCCGCCATGCAAGCAGCACCTGAGGACAATAACGCATCTTCCGTCCTGCTACCTATCTCCGAAGATCTCATCCCGCCAAAAGGCATCATCAACTACGCGCAACTCGAGAAAGAGCTGAACCGCATGTTCGCTAACGCTATCATGTTCAATCCTGATCCGGACCGGGGCCTTGGTCGACGATGGCAGGGTATGGGCAGGGAGAAAGGCGAGGTGCTAGGGTACGCTGTTGACGAGGATGCGGTGGTTAAGGATACGAGGGAGATGTTCTTGGATGTGGAGAAGACGATTGGGGATCTGAGGAGTGCGGAGAGGAGGAGTGAGGAGTGGAGAGAATCCAGTATGGCGATGGCGAGACGGGAGAGCAGTATGATGGGGAGTAATAAGGATGATGATGTGGATGAGTTGGCTGGCGATGCAGAGAATACGGGAGGTGTGGCGAAGAGACGAAGAAAAGCATAGGTATTGATTTGATACGAATAGGCGATCTGGGCACGAGGAGAAAAGTGAGATGTAGAGATAGGTGTCAGTAATAAGAGATGTACTGTACTTCAAGGCCGTGTCTGCGGCTCAATCACTTCACTCGTGAAGATCCTCAGGCCCCTCAGACTCGGCTTTTGCGATTCCTTTGCTCGTATACTTCGAATTTGCAATATTTCCAGGTCTTCTTACACGATGACGAATTTGCGTGGTATTTTTCCTAATATCCAATAATTCAACCCTTCTCCTCACGTGCGCTTGCATCTTGGTGGAGAGATTTCCGCTTCAACCCCGCCATCTCCAGATTTTCTGCTGTTACGTAACGCCGCCTTCCACAAAATCCTTGCCAGCGAGCAACAGCGTCAAGCTATGATGCTTATGAGATATTTTCAAGTGCTCGTGATGCCAAGTTCTTGGGGCTTTTTAGTCACTGGCAAGCACGATTTATAAAAGAGTGAGGAGAAAAATGTACGATTTATAAAAGCGCGCTCGCCTAAAGTGCGGACGAGGGGCGATTGGATAGGGGGTGCTTGGCGAGGTGCCGGTGCAGGCTTGAGAGCATGGACGTTGAGAACACACATGATTCTTGGGCTTGATGCACGGGCCGGCACGGGTCTATGGAGTATTTGAATCACTCAAGCGTGTCGAATGTTATTCCCATTTGGCAGTGCGAGTATATTTGCTTCAGAATGAGAAAGTGCCTGCTACTCATCTCTTTCTTGCATTTCGACCTGCACACACAAGTCCAGCTTTTTTCCGAGCATCAGAAGCTTCCCTCTATTCAGACACCAAAGAAGAAATCTTCTCAAACATCCTTTGCCTCTTTACTTTCGAACCTTGCCGATCCAGAGTATTCGTCGGCGCCTCAAAATGGCACTCGGAATTTCCCAAAGGGCCAAGAATCGCCGTCCAAAAGAGCTCTCGCTCATAGAGCACCTTCCTACTGAAATCCTCCAAGATATCATATCTCTGTTGGTACCGCCTAGCAGTTCACCGTTATCAAAATCACGCAACCTGCTAGTCAAGTTGAAAAGTAAGGTTCACCCACAGTCAGCGCCGAAATGGAACTGACCGTATGCCAGAACCTCCAGTGCCTCACCATATGAAAGAAAACATTGGTGAAAGCCTGTTGGTCTCGCGGCGCTTCTATGATATAGCACTTCCTCTTATGTATGAGGATGTCAGTATCGACAGCGATAAGAGATTCGTGAGATTCTTCAGGACGATCCATAATTTCAGATATCTGGGAACGTACGTCCGGCATTTGAGCTTTCATGAATGCTCACCGAAAGATATGCTCCAATGGTCGGACATGAGTATATGGCAATGCATCTCGTCCTTGCCGAACCTTCGATCCTGCTATCTGCGTTGGGAGGACATTCATCACACGAGTGAGGAGGATCTCCACATTCTCTTCAAAAATCAACAGAGCTTACAAGCTCTCGGATTTGAGAATGGGCGTTTCCAGAGGACTGCCTTTCACCTAAAGGATTTTCTGGAAGCCTTGACCCCCGAGATCTGTAGCAACCTTTCAACGCTAAGATTTTCTCACTTCACCATCACAGAGTCGGACTTCAATGGAAAACTGGTACTCGAGAAAATCCTCGCAAAATGCCCCAGGCTTGAAGAACTGGATCTCCCAGACTGCGAATTTGATGTTACCGCCCTTAAGGCAATTCCGAAGACTACACGCTTAAAGTACCTCTGCACTGGAGAACAAGAATACCAACGTCCACGCAGCTGCCGAGGCGACTATTCTGCGCTAGCAGGTTTTGTGAAGAACTTCCCTGCTGCCAAATCGTTAGTCATTATTGATGGTTGCGGACGAGGCTTCTACAACCCTCACGATCTCACGAAACTTCTCACCCACGCACCGGCAACTCTTCGCTCGCTCAATCTCAGTACTTGTACGATACGTTCCGCACACATCCAACTTCTCCAAAAACTGGTCTTCCAACTCGAAGAATTGAGCGTCGGTCAGCGCATCAGAATCAGCGATTTGGAAGACATGATTTTGGGGCCTTGGTACGAGTTCTCCGATTTTCCTCACGCTAAGCTAGAGACGATTGGTGGGACAGGCTGGGACTCGGATTATATTCATGATGATCGTACTGATCCCATGAGTCGTGCCGTGGATCTCTGCAAGTTCAAGAAAAGACTGCAAACCATCCAGTTGAAGCAAGGTCTTCCGGCTCATATTTTAAATAAGAGGTCGAGAATAAGGTATTTGGATGTGAGTAAGATTGATGACTGGCAAAGAACGGAGCTCCAAACTTCCGTGTTATTGGCTAAGGAGTCGAGGCTGGAGGTTATTCAGGTCTCGGAATTGGAGTCTGACCAGCCGAATCTGAGGGAGTTTAGCGAGGCAGTTGGGTGGGAGTATGTGCGGACTGAGCAATACAGGCCGTGGAGGAATTATATTCAAAGGCGCGCTCAGAAAGGCAGAAATTACGTATGAGAAAAGCTGATATTCCGTGGAAAGCGTCGGTATATTCGCGTTGACGTTACAGGAATTGATCTATAGTTTCATATCCAGGAGTCCGGCTTGAGAGGTATCATCATATTTTCACGCCCTATTTCTGAATATTACCATGCTTAAGATTCTGCGTTACTTAACACTGCTAAACTAAGGCTCTTCGTATGGCTTGGTTGCTACCAGGTTTGCATCCTAACTGGCACGTACCCATTTCCATCACTCACAACTTCTGATAGCCCGATAGCCTCAGTAGTTGAAGCTTCTGTGCCATGTTTGGCCGGAGTGAGGAGGTGAGTTTGAACTTCTTTAGCAGCTCCACTTGGCCCCTCTCCTACCTCCTTTGAACGTTTCTTCCATTCGTCTCCTATATTCAAACGAAAGCCTGTTCTTGTTCTTGTCCATCACAGCTGCCTTGACCTCATCGTCCTTCTCTTCCGGTAAAGATATTTACTTACGGAACTCAGTCACAAATTTAACAAGCAAAGGTGCCCGTATCGACACCGTGACCACTTGCCCAAATCCCCATACCACTTCTGTGCTTGCAGTGCCTGAGATCCTCTTCATTATATTTCTCAGAAGTACGATATAAGTCCCCACCCCCCCTTTTGGGC
>AYLM01001145.1:0-32797 GCA_001625345.1 Cairneyella variabilis | reverse complement strand
GCGTTACTGGTTAAAAGATGGGAAGGAATGAATGGCGTGTTTATGTTTGTAGGAAAGATTGGAGATTCCTCAGCCGAAGTTGAAAAGATCGATGTGGTCATATATTATTCTTTTACGAATGAATAAGGTATTAAAGCCAAGTATATCAATAACAGACCATCTTCGAGCAACCCCAAGCCAAGCAGTTGCGGAGCAAAATTAATCCCGGATCCATCCACAAAGGATCCACTCCATCCATTACCCGTATACATGAAGCAAAGTTCCCAAAACCTAACACCGCATTCATCTCATGCAAATCCTCCATATCGTATGATACATTGTTATACAATGTTGTACAACGAACGCGTTTTCGTTTCTGGGAATGTCTCAGCTGCTGTACTTCCCGATGCGTGGCCCCGATGCGTCGGGATGCGGGATGCGACGTGACCTACCAAAAGACAAGCCGTACAGTTCAATCTCAATACTCTGGAGGTTGTTGGCAGTACAGCGCAACAGTGGGAATCTTGCACGAGACGTTAGCTATTTTCATCAACACGAAGTAGCGTTGTACTCACCAAATCAATGACACCACAGCAGAGTTTTGTGCCGGGGTTGCAAGACTCGAAGCTTTGTCTGCCTGATCACAAAACTCATTAGCATCGACCTCATCCCACAACAGAAAGGGAAAACTTACAGTTGATCAAACCATTGATGCTGTTCTTCGTCAAGGGATAGTCCGCGGCGGCCGAAGCAGCGACGACGATGGGAAGGTCGCCGTTGAAGGTAGACTCGCAGCAGAGGTAGGTGCCGTTGTTGGTGCTGGCGCATTCGGGTGAGTGAATGGTGGTTGCGAGGGGAGGAGTGCCGTTTCCGACAAGGCCGTTAAGTCCGAGGAACTCGAGGAGGGAGTTGATGAGGTCATTGTCTTGAGATGCTGCTGGGAGGGCGAAGGTTGTGGTGAGGAGGGTGAAGAAGAGGATGGTGGGGGCGAGGAACTTCATTTTTGTTGTGCGACGCGTATGACGGTGATGAGAAGAGAAACGAGAGGGTATCTTGGTGAAATGAGAGCTGAATTGACTTTGTAATGACTGTGTTGGATTGACTGACTTTGTGAAGTTGAAGTTGGAAGAAAATTGCAGATGAAAGGAAGAAATCTGGATCGAGGTCTCCAGTCAGACTTATAAATTTTTGACTTACGACTCACGAGACTCGGCAGCCGCGTCAAACTTCTAATATCAAATTCGGGCCGCATAAAAACTCAAAAGAAATTTTGTTTCTCTTCTATCCGAACAACTTTAAGCGGAAAGAAATGAAAGCTGAACTTGTCAAGTTTGAGGAAGGAAGTGATCGACAGGCCTAATCTTCCCTGGCGTCGATCTTGTGCAACCTGGGATTCCCGCACAGACTTCGCCCTTGTAGAGCCTCGCACGTGTGCTTCGTTGTATATGATCCAATGCGATGAGATCGCCGCACTTTGACTACCAGATTCATTGAAACATAAGATAAATCCAAATATAAGGTTAAGCTATGAATCAAAATAACGTTCTAAGGGAGACTCTACCAACAGGAGCAAAGGATATTATCTTAATTTTGGTGGGAAATAGATAGGTGTAGGCATTATAGGGGGTTTTTGTACGGTGGCTTATAAAGTATGTAATCTTACAAGGTACGTCTCCCACATAAGGTATGGTCCCGCTGACTCCCTAGACCTCCTACGGTCAGATATGGCATTATTTTATGTCCTAATTAATCCGGTACGCGGTAGTTTGAAGAGGGCGGGGTGTGAGGAGGCGTGGGAGGAGGCGCGGCGTTGTCGGGAATCAGGTCTGAGGCGTCATCGCAGTTAAGCTCCCAAATGGGTTTAAGATGCCCGAAGACGGCCATTAAATATTTCTGACCCCGGCGGTAGATATTGAGGATAGCGTCGTTACTAACAATAGTCAAATGGTGTATTGCTAGGACGGCTATATAAATGTGTGAGTCGCGAATTCCTAAACACTATTTAGGAAATTCGTCGCTTCTACTGAGTCATCATCCTTAGACATTGTTTGGGAATTTATTGCTCGCTACTAACTTAGCATTTTACTAAACATTTGAATTCGTTCCTGTGACTATACCCATGTCCTACTTTATCTGACTATAATATCCACAGCAACGTAGTGAACTGCTTAGTATTATTTCAAGATAATGGACTATAAATGTAAAGGCGCGGGCAAAAGGGTAAAGACTCAATTAATCGAATGCCTATTATATAAAGATCTAAAGCTAGAGATAGAAGAAGGAAGGGGAAAAGCCCTGATTATTTAGCTAGATGGTGGATTATATAATATAGTGAGGAGTTAGGGCAAGGTTCTGAACTAGTGCCCTAACACTTCTTTAATGCTTAGTCCCTCTTATTATTACCATCTAATTATTTATTATAGTTATTTTTTATATAAGGGAGCTTTAAGAGTTCTCCTATCGGTTTCTATTGTGATAGCCCAGCTGTTCCCAGCTCGCTTAGTCACCTGCCCTACTATACCGCAATGCGCTAGCGAGAGCTACCGCCGTAAAAGTTATGTATTTAGAGTCGATTCTTGCAGAGGATCCTTCTTCTTTCTTTAGCTTTGTTTCCTGGTCAATACAGTACCTTCTACAAGAGTCGCCTTTGCGTGACACCCTTTATAGAGCCGTCACACATTGCTTATAGGTATAGGGATCTAAATTCTATTCTACTCCTTTAGCATTGCGCTTCACTTTGTATAATGTGGCTCGCTGGTGAGTCCTTCATTACTACTATAACTGTTGTCCTAATATCTTCGCTAAGTCAGTATACAACTCAGGATCTCGTTATTAGACTATAGCGCAATGACTACGAACTATTAACAGGACTACTTAATAGACTTTTTGGGAATATTGCAGAGCTGTGCTTTATGCTAATAGTCGTGGCAAAAAGCGAATCTGTTATTGCCAAACTGCCTTGACTAGAGCTTTGATTTCTAATTGTCTGTTGCTTGCTCACCGAGGAATTTCGTGCTAGTTAAATCGCTTGGTGCCAGTGAGGTTTTCGACTAAAACGAGCCGAACGTTGGCAAGAAAATCAACTAGTATACGAAAAACAGCATGAAATATGCGTGGGACACTATCCACGAAAATCCAGAGATCTGTAATGCTGCACTTTTAACTGAGGCTGGTTGCCACTATGGATGTATTCTTGACCCGGGATTGGAGAGAAGAGATATCAAATGTACCTCTATTCTCTTATATGTGGGTGCCGTGAGGACTTTGAAAAGTATGATGAGCATTCAAGGATAATAAAGCGCATTTTGAGTTTAACGATCACAATCTTCTCTCCTCCTTTGCAAAGCTAGTGTGGCCAATATTCCTGAAGGAATTGCGCGCCTTCTCGAACCCAATCCGCGTCTCTCCTTGTATCCACGTCGAAGAGATGCTCGCCTGAGTAAAGACTCAAGTGCACCGGCACTTCGGGTTGAACCTCCTGGAGGCGACGGGCAAAGCCAGAGGAACAAACGGATGGGCACTAGAATACCTCGTCATTTTAGAATGCTTAATCCCCCCAGAAGTGAAATACAGGAGGCCTAATCATACCATGGTGTCATTTGTTCCATGCACAACCCACATAGGGACCATTTTCTTATCCCTTCTGTCCAGCGTTTCCATAATGCCCTCGAGTGTCGATCTGCCTTCTTCCCCAGCGCCCATGCCAAACAATCGAGGCAAAAAGGCTTGCTGTGCAATGCACAATAAGAGCTCCCACATATCGGGGGTAGGTTCGCACCCCGTTCGGATGCTTCCCTGAGGGATACCCTTGATGTAGGCACGAATCTTTGCCAAAGCCTGCCGTGGTGGTGGAGGATTCCTACCCATGAAGACTCGCGGCCGGGGCACTTTGTATTCTGGAGCCGTAGCATCCAATGGAGCAGAAATCGAAATAACGGCCTTGATCCTCACTTGTTCTTCCACATTTTCATCACTGCTCGAGCCCTCTAGATCATCCTGCTGCAGCATAGAGTCCAAATGCAACGCACAGTAGACAGAGATGAAGCCGCCGGAGCTCTCGCCGCAGCATAAAACATTGCTAACATCCGGCCGCGGTAGGCTCTTTTGCTCCATGTACTGCGGCAGATCTTTCTGTATCCACCTCCAGAAGTGTGCTACATCGCTGAGTATGTCGCTCCCGTTGGATTCAGGCAGTAGTCTATAGTCTGGAGTGATGATAATAGCTTCGTGATCGAGAGCTAAGTCCAGCAGCCACTGTGCGAACCACGGCTCGTACATTCTGTGCCCTACAACGAAGCCGCCGCCATGCCAGCGGACCATCACTGGGTGTTTCTTATGGTGGGCTCTGGGTGAAATAGAAATGCTCACTGGGATCAGAATAGTGGCCTCGAGGGGAACTCCATTAATGGTACGGTATGGGAGGTCGATGCGAGTGAACGGTGCAACCCGAGACATAGCTGTTTGACTAACTTTCCGAAGTCAGGCTACGCAGGAGGAAGAGTAGAGCATAGAGTTGGAGATGACAGCGAAATCATTTTTGCTATCATGGGAGGGCGAGCCCCTCTTATAGGTGTTAAAAAGTCAACCACGACTATTTAATGTGCCAAGCCTCCTCACGGACCACACGAATCAGTCTACATTAAAATCAATGTTTCTCTGGTTGAATACAAGAACACATTCTACGTATACCGGTATTACTCAACTGCTAAACTGCTAAGAGGTTGGAATCAACGTGTTTTTCTCCGTTCATTGCCGAGTAGTTCCGAGGAGGGTTAGCACATCGCATGGTGGTTGACCCAAGGCCGATGATAATAATACCATTATTGGTAGGATTACATTGTGACACTATCTATAACACCTCTTTACTTATCTAATCTCTCTTTGAGTCGCTTGGCAGCCATTTCTCCTAATCGCTGCATGCTACCCCCGTCCATAAGCTCTAACACCGACACATCAGCCCCCAGGTTTTGTTTCCACCAGTTCCTCAATTCGATAGCTACCAACGAGTCTACTCCCGCAGCAGACAGATTAAGGCCCAGATCCAATGGCTCCTCGTCGGCCCTGCGCATCAGGAACGTCGCCACGCGATCCCGAATCTGACCAGCCAGGAACTCGGCTGCATCAGGGTGCTCCAGTTGACTTGGATTCTCAGCCATTGCTGCCAGGAACGGTTTCATGCCACCTGTTGCCGATGCGCCGTCGGTCGCTACCGTCTCAATATTACGGTATATGGCCATCCGAGGGTCACGTTTCCAGATAATGTTGTTTTGGGGATCCATAATGGGCAGCCGACACTCCAGGGCCTGAGTTATCTGGCTTGGGTTCTGGAAATGGATGCCCCGAGTACCTACAAGTTTCTTCTCCACAACAGGCGGCACGATCGACCGGGCTATGGCGAGCTGTAATGCCTCAAGGAAGTCCCGTTCAGAAATGAGGCGCCCCGACATGGCCAGCATCGTCTCCTTGGCGGCCGGTGTGCGGCTGATGTATCCCACATCATCCACGGCTCCTATATCTATGACAGAGGCCGAGAGACCACGATCATGGCGGTATTGCACGAAAGCGTCAAGAAATGTGTTTGATGCGGCATAGTTGGCCTGGCCGTAATATCCGACCATACCGCAGACTGACGAGAATAGCACGAAGAAGTCCAGGGGCTGGTCTACCAATGCGTTGTGCAGATTCCACGTGCCTTGCACCCTCGGCCGGATTACTGCTTGGTAAGTCTCAAGGTCCATATCGAGAACACCGATATCGCGGAGGATCATAGCCATCTGCATTACGCCAGCAATCGGCATAGGTGCCGTTGCTACTATTCGATGAACCAAATTCTCATCAGACACGTCCCCGGAAAATGTCTGCACCTTGCACCCCATCAATTCCAATTCTTCGATGAAGGCAGGGTCATCGTCTCCCTTGCCAGCAGATCGGGAGAGGAAGATGATATTCTTAGCCCCGTAGGTGGCCATCCACATGGCAATGGCTCGCCCAAGGCCTCCCATGCCACCGACGAGCAGATAAGATCTATCACCACGGAAGCTTGGCTTGGGAGTGGCCGGAGTCCAGGGGAGGGTTTCTTCACGCTGTGGAAACTTGACCACAATCTTTCCGATATGTGTGCCCTGCTGCATGTACCTGAAGGCATCTTCGACCTCTGTGGCATCAAAGACGGTCATCGGATGTACGGGCTTGAGGTGCCCCTTGACGTACAGATCGAGCATTAGTTCCATGAGTCGGCCGCCTGTGGCTCTCTTGAGCGCAACGTGTCGTGAGACGTCGATTCCGAAGAAGGTCCTGTTGTCCTCAAACTTGTCAAGGGCAAGCTGGGCGCGGCCTATCATGTCACGTTTGCCGATCTCCACCATACATCCGTTCGAGGCGACGCAGTCCCATGTGGTATGCAGCAGTTCTCCTGAGACCGAGTTCAGCACGCAGTCGACGCCCACGCCGTTGGTGGCAGCCATGAGGTCGTCGTAGAAGCTGGTGTCTCGTGAATGGAAGATGCGGTCGCGCGGGATCCCGAGCTCGTCCACGAGGAACTTGGCCTTCTCTTCGGATCCCACGGTGCAGTAAATGTCTGCCCCAATCCATCGCGCAACCTGGATAGCCGCAATCCCGATGCCGCCAGCTGCTGCGTGGATCAGAAGCGATTGACCCTTCTCTAGCTGCGCTTTATCCACAAGGCCCAGCAGCACCGTGACATAAACCGACGGCATCGTGGCAGCGTCCTCGAAGCTCAGGTCGTCAGGAATGCGCAGCGTGAATCGACCCGGGCGCTGCACCTGGGTGGCGAGGCCCGTAGAGCTGGTCCCGAGGATCATAACACGATCGCCAACTTGGACGTGAGTGATGTTGGCTCCAATCTTGCTGACGTATCCGGCACCCTCCAGGCCGAAGGTGTCAAAGCCGTTCCCAAGAGCGTCAACACCATGCACCAAACCCATGGCGATGAGCACGTCGGTGAAGTTGAGCCCAACAGCCTTGACATCGATTTGTACTTCGTCGCCAGCGAGGGCCGGAAGAGGCCGACCGGACCAATGTAGGGTTTGTAGCAATCCGCGTTTATGGATCATGAGTGCCTTGGTGTCCGGTGGCGATGGCACGCTATTCCGCAAGGCCGTGGGTACCGTGTACCAGTGGAAGCGTCCAATATGCACCGTCCCATTCACCCAGGCGTACTCGAGATCTGGATCCAGGGTACTGGTCATGTCTTTTTTGCCCTGTTCGACCTTCCTGATCACGTCCACGACGGCCTTGGCCGCCCCGGACAGGTTCCAGTCCTCCAACTCCATAGTCGCCAGGGGCATGGCGAGTTCTGATCGGATGGTTCTTGCCATTCCCAGGACCAGTGCTGCGTGGGGATCTTTAGCATTGACTTGGGCCGGGTTGGTGAGCCACAGTACCGCCGCTTGTTGCAGTGCCTCGATGGTATTGATGAAGCCGCTCCAATCCCCTTCTCCGGGGTTGTTGAGTAGTGGCTGGTCGAGATCGACGAACGAGATGAGGTCTTGATCGGAAACAGGGGATTCTCCACTACCCAATTGACAATGCTGGCTGCTATATCCTTTTTCTTGCAGCAGTCTCTCTACCTGCAAGGCCAGAGGGTGGATTCGGGATGGTCCCGAGAGCAGGGTGATGTCTTTCGGGTACTCGAGGTTCACCGCAGGTCTCGAAACAATATTCGCATTGACATGATATGGCCTCTCGTTATCAAAAGTCACGGCCTCGCAGCCATTGAAGCCTGCTGCACGCAGTTTCTTGTCCCACTCTTCTGCCGGTAAATAAGGGGCTTCGGCGCGGCCGTCTGCTTCTCCTAACCACCAGCCAACGAAAAGGCCCATGATATAGACCATACTACTTGTTACTACACATAAATATCAGTGTCCATCCGCACAAGAAACATTTGGGATGGACGTACTCGGAGAGAGCTCTTGTAGAAACAGACGACCCTGGTCATGCAAAAGCGTTCGGACGTTGCATAACGTCTCGTGCAAGACAGGTGTTGCGTGGAGAACCTAGCGCAAAAGAATTAGTAAATGATTCGCTCCAGGACATACAGTCAGGGACACGTACGTTCGAGGCAATGATAAGATCGTATTCACCCGGATTAAACCCTTGAGCGACTGGATCCTTTGAGATGTCAAGGACCTTGTATTCGATTCCATCGTATTCTTTGAAACGCTCTTGAGCAGCTACAAAGAAACCCGAAGAAATATCGGTGAAAGTGTACTGGAAGTAGAGTCGCTCGCCGAACTCGGATTGAAGGTGTTTGATGATCTTGGCCGTGAGGCCTCCCGTACCGGCGCCGATCTCGAGGATCCGCATTTGAGGTTGCGTGTGCCCGAGCAGCTGGAAGAACTCGCTGAAGTCCCAGATGTTGTTCATCCAGTCATATATGCCTGCCAGCGTGCCATCATGGATCAGAAGGTCCAAGAAATCTGTCTTCCCTTCGAACACATTGACCACCTGGTCGTACGTTCGCCACACGGATTCCGCCATAGCGCTGACACCAGCCGCCTTGCACTGCTCGAGCAGTTGGGGAATGTGTCTTCGGCGGTCCTCGGACGTCATGTGCACAAGCTCTACCGTGTCGACAAGTGGATATCCAGGTAGCTTGAAGCGGGGGATCTGGGATTTCATCCATTCTCTGTACTTCTCGAAATGAGGCTGGGTGGATTTGACGCCCTGGAGGCTCTGATACGACTCCAAAGTGCAGAGAACATATAGCTTCTCAGCCAGGGCGATTTGCTCCCGGAAGTCGTACGTGGGCCGAGTGAGCTTAGCTGCATCGAGGAAGGAGAAATCCGGCTTCCATTGCATTTGCAGAGCAGTGAGCTCCGGGTCATCCTCTTCAGCCGGGAGCGGAGTGCCCCGGAAGCCCTTTAGCATGAACACATTCTCTCCATCTTCTCCGACCCCGTATGACTGGCCTTCCGCGTGATCCCGGCCCGCCGCGGCATTGTGAGTAACAGTCATTGTCTTGACATGGATGTTCTGGCCCGACCCGACCCCGACATACAGCTCTTTGATAAAAGTCGGCAGAAAAGATTTATTGAAGGCTCCATAGACACCCTGGAAAGCAGCCACGGTCCACGATTGAAGCATGATATCCAGCGTGGTTGGGTGGAGAGGATAGCATGACTCGGGCTCGTCACCTGGGTAATCTGTGATATCCAGCACTGCGCTTCTCTCTGTCACTCCGGCAGTGATGTTCTTCAGGCCCGTGAAGCGTGGGCCATAATTTAATCCGACGCGGCTCAAGGTCGTGTACCAACGGCTGGTCGACACTTTTCTCGGCAGAGGCTGCGGAATTCTCTTCCAGTCCGGCGGCGGGTTGGACGCACGTCCGCGGCGCACGAGACCGGAACAGTGCTTATTCCATGATGACCCGTCATAGGAGACTATATCAAACTCGTACCACTCGCTGTCGAGGGTCACCGTCAGCCTTTGGGGCCGCAGCGTCGTGACCATCTCCTTGGAACCCTCCGTCTGAAGGACCAAGGCTTGGCTTAGCTCTACCTCTTTAACCGTGTAGTCATGGGAGTTCGTCAGATCACCAAGTTGGCAAGCTGCCTCGCCAGCCATGGAGATGTAGCCGGCAGCGGGAAAGACTATGTCGTTACCCACACAGTGGTCCTTCAGCCAGGACACATTGGCGACGCGGATCTCGTTGCGCCAGGTTGGATTGAGTTCGGTCGATTCGAGAGCCCGAGAGCCCAGAAGATCGTGCGGTGCATGCTTGCGGAATCTCCAATTCTGCATTACACGTGTCTCTGCCCAGTATGCTCGCTCGTAGTGCCATGGGTACGGAGGAAGATCCGTCAACACACGGGGAACCCGACTAGGCTCTGAAGGAAGCATGACAGACACCCCTGCTGTATAGAGCTGGCCTATCGTGGACAAGAGCGCCCGCGTGTCATTCTCGCCTCGGGATAGAGTCGGTATGTGCTGCACGGAAATAGCCATCTCCTGATAGATTTGGCGCAGGGGTCCGAGTAGCGCATGGTGCGGTCCAACTTCTACATGAACCATACGAGGTGACTCCTGTAATAGGACTTTGACAGCAGTATGGAACAAGACAGGGTTCTCGAGATTCTCTTGCCAGTAAAGGGGTCCAAACTCGGATGACTCTAACAGAACTTTGCCGCCGTATACGCTGGAGTAAAACGGAATCTTGGGTGAACGTGGAGTGACATGCTTGGAGATGAGTTCTCGATACTTACTGCCCACGATTTTCATGTGGTCTAATACACTGGTTAGCATGCTCATCTGACAGGAGATGAAAGGAGGTCAGGTCATTATGAGACAAGGTAGTCTTACCCGAATGATAGGCCATTTCAATTTGAAGCTTCCGCATAAATGTTTGGTCGTGCTGGTTCTTGATAGCACCCATGACCTTCTCCAGGGCTTCTGAGTCGCCAGATAAGGTAACGCTAGAACCGCTGTTTTCACAGGCAATTCCCATATCAGGGACTAAGAATGGCAAGACCTCAGCCTTTCCGAGCCCAATGGCTGCCATGCCTCCCGCCTTCGTAGGTTTCTTGCAGACAAATCCACGGTAGTAAGCAGCAATCAAAGCGCCCTCTTTCGATAAAGCGCCAGCAGCATATGCTGCAGCAATCTCACCGCTCGAGTGCCCAACTACAGCAGAGGGAGTTACACCCCAAGAAGCCAGTAGATCGACAAGTGCAATTTGAAGAGCCGTGCATAGTGGCTGCGACAATTCTGCCCGAGACAGTTTCGCTTTATCATCGGACGAGAAAAGAATTTCTAGTCCCTCAATATCAGCCATATCACATCATCCAGCAGAGCCTTTTCTGACTAACCTTCGATTGACCAGGATGGAGCATCGCCATTCAAGCCCTGAAGGATCTTGTCCATGGATTGTATGTTTGTCAAGAATGAGGGATAGTCGACCATTAATTGTCGCCCCATTTGTACCCTTAATCTTGTTAGTATAATTCACTGTTACTCAGGAGGGAGGCTACCATTGGGCACCCTGTCCTGTAAAGACGAAAGCGGCTTGCTCGACATCTTGGCATGTAACAGCAACAGGCTCAGCCAACGGTTCTGTGCCTTCCGTAACAAAGAAAGCTCTATATTTTAGACGCTCCCGCCTCTCTGCCAAAGTGTAGGCAACGTCCCTTAACCTCTCTGGATATTTCAAGAGATACTGTGCGTGTCTCTGGACCATAGCCTTTAGAGCTTCTGGTCGTCCCGCTGAGAATAACAAGACTGTCGGCCTTTGCTTCGATTCTTGTATGGCTGGCGGGATAGCTTTGGATACCCCCAAGTTGAATGAGGCAGCAGAGTCGATGATGAACTATATGACGCGTTTAAATTTGTGGGCGTTTGGTGGAATATTGCAAGACTTACGTGGACATTAGAACCCCCTATTCCATATGAGCCGACACTCATACGTTCAGCTCGTCCTTTGGGCCAAGGAGTTGCTTCCACTGGAACTACCAATTTGCTTTTCTCCCATGGAACTACAATCGTGAGCGAAGGTGAGAGAGTACGGAAAATATTCAGGGTACTACCTACTTAAGGGGTTCGGATTGTTGAACTTGATATTAGGGATGATAGTTCGGTGTTCAAGAGAAAGCACTGCTTTCATAATACTCGTAAGAGCTGCCGCCCCTTCACTATGTCCCAGGTTTGGTTTGACCTGAATATTATTAGTAAGCATATGTGGGTCTAGGTTTTGTTGCAATTTACCGCTCCCAAATATGCTCCATTTTTCCCGAAGCAGCGTGCAATAGCCTCCACCTCGATCGGATCTCCAACCGGTGTGCCGGTGCCATGAGCTTCCACCATTGCAGTCTGCGAGATGTCAAGATCAGCAGAAGAATAAGCCTTCCGAATAGCGGCTTCGTGAGCATCTGGGTTCGGGTTGGCCATTCCACCCCGTGACCTTCCATCCGCATTAGAAGCTGAGGAACGGATGACAGCCCTGATGGGATTACCATCACGGATGGCTTCGTCCAATCGTTTGATGTACAGCGCAGTGACTGCCTCACCCCGGGCATATCCATCTGCGGAGGCATCGAAGGATTTTGATGACCCTTCGGGTGAAAGAGCCATGAGTAAACTCATCGAGACCGTCAGCCCGGGGGCCAAAATCAGATTAGTACCGGCCACGACGGCTGACGAGATGGCTCCTTGGCGGATAGCCTCTAACGCCTCGTGAAGACCGATTCCAGCCGACGAGCAAGCTGTCTTATACATGACACTGTAATAGCCTGTGTCAACTCATCGTATCAACTGCACTTTAATGGGCTAGAAGTCCTACCTAGGTCCTAGGAGGTCATATTCGTATGAAATTCGATTCGCTAGAGCGAAGTCTAGCGTGCCCATCATGAGGTATGGGTGAAAGAAGTTACTGTCTTTGTGATGTAGTTCCTGCCAATCCTCGGTGAACATACCCACATAGGTCCCAATCGGCTTGCCGCGCCAGTTCTCGCCGGCCCGTTCCAAGGCCTCACGGACGACCTCAAGGATTAGTCTCTGATTCGGGTCCATGAGCTCTGCTTCAGCAGCCGCGACGGTGAACATAGAGTGATCAAACTGTGAGAAATCGACATCGCTGAGGAAATAGCCGTGTTTGGTTATGACGGTGCCAGGTTTTCCATCTGGATTGTAGTATGCTTCTACGTTGTAGCGATCCGGAGGCGTGACGGAACGAGCGTCTCCCTTGTTCACCAAGAACTCGTAGAGAGCTTCATCGTCGCGTATTCCTCCTGGTAGTCGCATAGCCATTCCACAGATTGCCACAGGAACTGGCTCAGGAACAGGTCCATTGCTATGGCTTTTGGTATATCCATTTGTGAGGTCCGTAGCAGTCTCTTGACTCTCCCCGTTTGTATAACGGTGGCTTACGCCATTGGTGAAGCCGTTCATCCTGAAAAAAAATTGGTTGAATAATTTTTGATGTTTACATAGGATGCTGGAGCATTATTATATAGCTCCCCTAGTCTAGGATTTCGACAAGTGATTGTGCTGTCTCCTGAACTGCGACCAGGATCTACCACACCAAAATCTCAAACATTTGACAAAGTCACCTTTTTCGATTTGAATTTCTCAATACTTACTAATTAAAACAAGATATAAAATGCAAAAGCATTGTAATCAAGTTATTTCCGGGTTTAAATTTTAAATGACTATTAAAAAATGTATATAAACAAACAATCGAGTCTTTTAATCATTCTCTCGCGTTATCCTGTCTTATCCGTGTTGAGGCGAAGTCCGCATCCTTACTAACTTATCTAACAGTCTTGTTCGGCATCTCAACCGTAGCGACTAAGCGACTATATGCAGTGAGACGGCAGTGAGTGGCCAGGAAGTCTTGGCAGCATTTGGTGGGTTGAATTCAACGAAATCAATGCAAAATGTATGCCATAACACGCCATACAGACATGCAGTTATGACAAGTGGGTCTGCCTTTTGTTTAGGGTGGGGGAGGGGGAATAGTACTGTAATGAGAAAAAGCTGGGAAAGAGGCGGGGAAGAAGGCCCCGTGTATAAGAAGTTATCTACTTTCGCAATTTTCGTTACTGTTCTCTTTTATTTTTTGGGGATGCTCTTTTATGATCTCAAAAGTACAACGCGATAACGATGCCAGAAATGTCTACCTGGGCCGTGGAGACCCTCTTCGATGGGATCCTATCAATCGCCACAGACTCCACCGCAACCGTGGGGGGTTTGGTCGCCTTGCTTATATGCATCGGCATACTAGCGCGACTATACAGACGTAATTCTACAAAAAACAACATCCAAAAATACCAATGGGACACCAGTGCTGCTGGTACCGCCAAGAAGCGTTGGATGTGGGATTCGTTGAAGCTGCTGCGAGAGGGATACTTCAAGGTTAATTCAATCAAAACAGCCTAGTCCCCTTTCAGGTAAAGCCTCTATCTGACAGCATAATCGCTCCCAGTTTTATGATAGGCCTTGGCAGATCTGGACCTCGGAAGGCTACCAAGTTGTTCTACCGCCAGCATACGTTGACGAACTGAAGATGCTCCCGGACCATACATTCCCTTCATCCTTACGAGAAGTGAGTAAATTACAACTGGAAACCATTTTCTGCTTGGCAAACCCCTTTTTTTCGACTAATGCTGACACTCTAGACAGTTCATGTTACCCCAGTATACTTTCAAACCCTTCCCCCCTTGGAAACTGGATTACGTCAATCATGTTATTCTTCATGACTTGAATAAGAACATGGGTATACTTCCACCCCAGCGTGCAACACAAAACGCGTACATGTTATGCTGAACCTTCGCTTTAGCGAAAATCTTCCCGGCTATGAGAGAAGAGGTTGACATTGCACTGTCAATCGACCTTCCTACTTCTACAGGTAAGTAAGCCGCTCCCTCACGCCGATTTGAGCCGGGCTAATAGAGACGAAGACTGGTCCGAGGTCGACATCTCCAGACAGATCCTTCGACTTATCTGCCGCGTGAGCGGGAGAGCCTTCGTTGGTACAGAACTTTACCGTAACGAGGAATGGATCGATATCAGTTGCAAGGTAGGTACCGTGTCTGAAGACCATGTTCGATAGAAGCTTACCAGATGTGCAAGTATACTAGGGATCTCTTCGTAGCAGCACTCAAACTACGCGCAATACCCTCTTTCCTTCGTCCACTTACTGCCCTTCTGATATCCGACCTTCGTCGAGTATACCAACATAACGACCGTGCTCGGGCTCTGGTTCAGCCGATCCTGCAACAGCGCGAGCAGGATGCGAAGACTGTACCAGGATACACCAAACCCAACGACACAATACAATGGATATATGACCTGATTCCTGAGGAGGACAAGAAAGATTATGCTTACCAAGGCGCCGCCCAGCTGGCTATCACGGCCGTATCGGTGCAGTCTACGAGCAAGCTGATAGTCAACATCATTCTTAACCTGATAAAATATGCCGAGTATGTGCCGATTCTTAAAGAAGAAATCCAAACTGTTCTGGCAGAATACGGTGGCGAGTGGACATTGGAGAGCATGGGCCGGCTAGAGAAGCTTGACAGCTTCATGAAGGAGTCACTGAGATTCGAGCCTCCGTTGACTGGTAAGTTTGCCCAGCATTCCCCGTTCTCAAGTACTCTTTCTATTATATATATATTTCTGCTGGGATAAGACTAAAGAGGGCTTGGGGAACAGCAACTTTCCAACGTCGAGCTATGAAGCCAGTCAAATTGTCCGACGGCACAACCCTACCACAGGGCACGCTGGTGCTGGCACCTTCAGATGCCATCTCGTTTGACCCTAACTTCTACCCGGATCCAGAAAGGTTCGATGGTCTGCGGTACTACAAACTGCGGCAGCAGGCGGACGAGAGTGGGAGGGTAGGGGGCAAAGTCCGGCACCAATTTGTCGCGACCAGCAAGACGCAAGTACAGTTTGGGCTTGGGAGACATGCCTGTCCCGGCAGGTGGTTTGCGGGCCATGTCATCAAGATGATTGTGGCATCTGTGCTACTGCGCTACGATTTGAAGTTCAAGGACGGCGAGGATAGGCCCAAGACGTTCCTGTTCCAGACCACTAATATGCCGCACCCGAAGACAAGGATCCTAGTGAGGGGAAAGAAGGAACAAGCCTAGTTTGAACCAGTGGCGATGGATGGTTGCCAGGACACTATAAATTGGTCCCAAGATCCTACTTCACCATAAGAACGCGAATATCTATTTGGCACTTAGTATGCACACGGAACTCTCTATATCTGTATGTACTTTAAAAATTTATTGAAAAATTTAATTTTCCTTACCAGTCAATTTCTAACTCATTTTCGTGAGCGGGCGAGATCACTCAGTCTATCTACATGGACACCATTAGAGTCACCAGAGTCAATTCCACGGCTTAGTCCTCTGCCGGTACAGGCTGGTGGGCATTCAGTCTCACCATTAACGGCCCCTTGTCCCACAAAGTGTACACCTTCTGCTTCTCCCAGCCGTCACTTTCGGGCAACAACTCCAGATCAAAGTTCCACAGGACCCTGGCCAAAATCATACGCATTTCATTGTACGCAAATGGCTTGCCGAGACAATTGCGCGGGCCGAAACTGAAAGGCTGTGATGCGGCATGGCGGTCGGCATGGAATGGGGATGATGACGATGATGAAGAGTCCTCCGGTGACGGCAGCCACCGTTCGGGGATGAACTCGGACGCGCGATAAAAGTTCTCGGGGCTATGCGACGCTGACCAGGCATGCACGCCGACGGTCACATCGCCTGGGACAGCGTGACCTGCAATCATGGTAATGGTGCCTTTGGGCGTCCTGCGCGGGGCCGCAATGGGACCTGGAGGATAAATGCGTAGGCCTTCTACTAGACAGGCTTGCACATAAGGGAGTCGATCGGCCGCTGTCACAAACGTGATGTCCTCTTCGCGCTTGAAAGCATTGCGTACCTCCTCGGTCGCCCGGCGTAGGGTCTCGCGGTTCTTCAGCAGATGGTACGTGGTACCTGAGAGGGCCGTCGCCGTGGTCTCGGTTCCAGCCAGCAGGAGGAAGTTGGTGTTGGCCTCGATCTCGCCGTCGCTCAGCGTAACTCCGCCCACCTTGTCCGCCTGCTCCAGGTTACTTTTCAGCACGTACGAGATGAAGTCGGGCTTCTCACGTCGGATGCCCTCGGAAAGCCTCTGCTCGGTCCTGCTCCCGACAAACTCCAGGTGGCGGCGACGTGCGTCCTTGAGGCTTCTCGGCGCGAGAGCCCGCAGCAGCTGCGGAAAAGCCGAGTGTGTCGACATGGCCATGGCACGCACGAACGCGCCAAGTTTGATGGTGTTCCAGAATCCGTGTATCCACTCATGGTACTTGCTACCCCGGAGACAGTCGAAGGACTGAGCGATGGCGAGGTCGCCGATGATGTCAAATGTCGTGAAGTTATACCATTCTACGAGATCGACCTTCGGGGCAGAGCCCGCAGCCAGCTCGCCCAGCCGCTGGATCAGCAAGTCCACATACATCTTGACAAACGGCTCCTGGTCGCGGAGAGCCCTCTCTGAGAATGCATAGGAGAGTGATTTCCGTACACGGGGGTGCTGCTCTCCGTCGGCGGTGAATATACTATGGCTGCGGTCGCGTGAGAGGTGTATAAGTCCGTAGAAGGACGGGTCCTTCGGGAGCGCGTGCTCGTGAAACCCGTAGATGTCTTTCCAGGCCGCGGGCGACGTGAATGAAAGCTCGCTCGGCGAGTAGCGCACGACGGGGCCGTACCGCTCATGGAATTCCTTGATCGACTCGTCGAGCGTCCCCTGAACACCGGCCTTGAACCGAAAGAAGTAATTACACTGCCAGAGTTTTGGACCCGGGAAGCGGCATAGAGGGTGTAAATAGATATTGTAGATGACATTGAAGATGATATATATCGCAATCTGAAGAAGGAGCTTAGTTACCTGCTCCAACTGATCAAAGGGGGAATGAAAACTCTAATCCTACTTACACCCCAGAGCATCGAGATGAGAATTTCAGGAGTGCTCATGCTTGACCCAAAAGACATCTTGACAAAATTGTTCAGAAGTGAAATGCAAATCTTGTTGCGGAGTGCCAGTCCTGCCGTGGGGGGCATCTCTTATATGATGCATGTTGAATACATGTTCGATCTGGATCTCAAGTGCGATTCGTGTAAAACGGGAATAAGTATGTATTAAGAAGCTTGATTGATCTACGAAGGATGGTCGGCGGTCTTGAGGCCGGCAGCTGACTAAGGTACTGTAAGACTGCTACTGCTCTCCAACAATTTGCTAGCCTGTGCAGAAGTTGATTGATCTACAATGGCATGATTACACCTAATCTCATGCAAAGGAACGTAAGGGTGCCAGCTGTTGGCAGACAGGTAAATACACCAGGTATATTGATATGATCTAAGTTTGTAAACTATTAATCATGAGCCTGTGTCAACGTTTACTGGTGCACAGCGAAATATATCTGGATTTCCGAAGAATGGCATGCATTAGACTGAATTGCATAATAGTATATGAATTTATTCTTTGTATTCATGATCTAGTTTCTTATAGGTAGACTCTATCGTGTGACCCTTTCCATCTAGAAATTCTAACTGATATGTGGGTGTTGAACAATCCTAGATGACTCTATATATTCGTGCTCTCGCATCAATCTTCGGGAGCAACAGCGAAGTTGGCTCAGAATTCTAGCGACATCAAACTGATTAAAATCCTCATTCTTCAGAAGACATCCAGCCAGCGGATTAACTACGCCTAGTATCTTCACAGCGTCTGGATCTATGACCTTGACACGCTCTATTACAGCGTCTAGCGTCTTAGCCGTAGCTGTAGCACTTCTTCTGTAATCAACCCAAATAAATTAGCAAGAAAAGTCCACTGCTAAACATTTCCAAGCTAAGAAAGAGTACCTACACCGCATTGGCCAGCTTCGTAGAGCAAATCAATAGAATTCCCGGACCCAAGGCGTTGGCGAGTTGAGACCAACGTTTGCCATACTTCTTCCTATCATGGAATTTGGCACGCAGCTCGGCCCGCCGCCGCTGATCTAGCGTCCTCCAGTCCTCGTGAATATTCTCTAGAATGCGGTCGATGACATGTGATGCGTGTCCACGTCCTACAGTTGATTCAATGCGACTACTGGCCGATGTGTGCAGGCACTCTTGGTGTATCTCCGTATACTCGAGGTGCAGCTGGATAAGGGCTATGCGGTTGCGGACCACGTCATCGCCCATGCGAGAGTTTAGCTGGCACACAGCTAGGTATGCCCGCTCTAGCTTTGAATACGATGACGGTGGTGATGATGTGCTCCTTCTTGTTGTTGTTGTTGATAAGTTTGACTCTGTGAGCTTCTGCGTCTCTTGCCAGAGTCCCTCGCGCGCCCAGCGGGGCAGTTCAGATTTAAGTAGACTGTAGAAATCTTCGCACAGTACGTTTTGTGATAGAGTTTTAACCATCAACTCGGATGCATCGTGTGAAGAATTCAAATTTCTCTTTCGTTTGCGGGGGCGGTTGTCCAAAGACGCATTTCGATGTGTAAGACCTTCCACTCGCCACGGAGCCGCTGTAGATGAAGTATCGATCTCGCTACCAAAATCAAAGACAGGAGACGTACATGCATTGTCATTAGCCCACAGGGAATCATCCACATGACCAAAAGCAAAGGGGCCTGTTGGCAGGCTCTGTGGGTCCACGACAATTGGATCCATATGATCAAACAAAGGAGATGCTAAACTATGTGCTCCATCTGTCCCGATGAAGGATGACCCAGGCGGAATGTTTGGGATCAATGAAGAAAGAAAGCCGGAAGTAGACGGGCAAATTGGATCGAAGGCAGCAAGCGAGTCGTTTAAGTTTTCTGTAGCAAACTTTCAGTCTTGTTACATGATGGGTAGGGCTGCATAACCTCTATAACTTACTATTAACTCCTAAACAAGGCAGTTGCGTCAATGCATCCACCGAGTAGTTGCTCTGAACAAGCATGTCCCCCTCAGGGAAAGACACCTGGGTCCTGTGAGTCTGATACTTCAAAGTCCATGAATATGTGGGGTCACTTACGCTCGAGGAGCCGGAAGATATACTGGCCCTCGCTCCTGACATCTCATGTGCTAAGAGAGCATCTGGTGAACTCGGTATACTTGGCCACGCCAAATTCAATCCTTCTTGGTTAGGGGCATTCCAGTCGGATCTACTGGTTTCTCCCTCAACAAGGAGTCTCCAATTGTTATTACTTGTGCTCTCAAGTCGCATTCGGAAAGGTCCAATGAAGTTAATTTGATTTCGACCCAGAAAGTCCTGAAGCGCGCGGAAAAAGTCGAACGAGCTTGTCCTCGCGGGAGAGTAATTATCACGCAGATCGAGTGGAGGGTTATCATCCCTATCATTACCAAAGGCAAGCATGACGTCTTATTTCGAAGAATAGACTGTGAGAGAAAGAGCAAGTTTCAAACCTGGAATGTGCTTAAAAAACCAGAGTTTGTACGTTATGTATCGCCTACGTACAATCATCTCCATATTACCCGAATCCTTCAGGAATGGTTGTGATCGCCCCGGTCTCAGTTACTTCGTGCATGCCCAAATATTCCCAGCTTATCAGATAATGCGCCTTTAGAATATTCTTTCCATGACAAGCGACTTCGGCTGATAGTATCTTGAAATCTTACTACTTCCTATAAATGCGGTTTAGAGATAGCCAAGAAGCACAGACTGATTTCCTGGGAATATTCGGCCACGTACCAAGTATGTCCGAGTTCTTCCTTCAGCCTATACTATCTCCCCCCTGAATATTTGTCAATACCCACAATTTTAAGGCGGACAGTTAAAGGATAGCCTCTAAGTGGTGAGGTACCCGGCTACGACCCAGTTTAGCGAATTCATGGTGCCAATAGAAGGTCAAAGAAGCCCAAAGCCCCAGAAAGTGACGGAATCTTAGTAATCTCATTCGCTACACCCCCCTAGTCGGCTATCCATGATTGTATGTAAGAGGGTGGCTAAAATAGTGGGTATTGACAAATATTCAGGGGGGATAGTACATGATCCATCAAATGTGTGTCGTTTGTCGGCACGTTATCGGCCTACTCGGTTCTTTTCCATGTGAGAGGGTCACTTCAACTGACGTGCTCACAAGAAGCGGGAAGAATCTCACGGGAGAAGTGCTAGTCTTGCCTGTCTTAAACGTGTTCACGAGAAGTGGGAAGAATCTCACGGGAGAAGTGCTAGTCTTGCCGATCTTAAACGTGTTCACAAGAAGTGGGAAGAATCTCACGGGAGAAGTGCTAGTCTTGCCGATCTTAAAGATGCATACTTAGTAGAGACCCAAATATTTCCAATTTATCAGTCCGTGCGCCTCTCGAAGATTCTACACCAGCAAGAGATATTAGCCAATGAACCTTCAGGATTTGGGGCTTTATTGCCAGATCAGGTTTAAATAGATCCCAGAAGCACAGACATCGAACATGGAAATATTTGGGCCTGTACCAAGTATGCAGTAAGCTTATATTGTCAAAGCTGAAATTTGATACCCTTGTATAACTGTACTGTTTTATATTCATACACCTTCATACCAGTGATCTGTGTTGTTCTGGACGTGTCCAGGGCTGTAAATTACAATAATTAGTAAAGCGAATTCCTGCATCAAAGGTCTCTCTTCCATCTCAAAGCAAAACATGTATACATCAGAATATACCAGGATCAGACTTATAAATATTGCCGGAGCCCATCAACAGGATACGAAGTGAGACTAAACAACTTAAATACCAGCGATAAGGATCAGCATTGAAAATTCTCCACACACTTCTTAAACATGAACAAGCTGTCGCCAGAGTACTTGAAGGACTTCTTGCAATATTTGCGAGATCACTCTGCTTATTACCGTGGTCTGTGGAATGATGTCCCCCAAGGAGTCTCTTCTGTGGAGGATCTACCTCTGACGAACCTCGACGACTACTGGAACGCGGCGAAGGACAACAAGTTGTTGACGAAGACTCTCTGGGACGGAATGATATTCCGAACCGGGGGAACGACATCGGAGCCCAAGGTTGTGTACGTCGCTCGTGACGAGATTGCCGAAAGCCTCCCCCATACCGGAGCTGCCTGGTCTACCTCGTCCGGCATTCAACCTGGCGACCGCATTGCCAACCTCTTCCACATCGGCGGCATGTATGCGGGCTTTGCCAAGATGACTCTGGCAATGCAGCACGTGCATACACCGCACGTTCATCTCCCCATCACGGGCAATGAGGCCATCCCGGACATGGCAAACTTCATGAGATTGTTCAAAGCCACAGTGATCTTGAGCAATGTGTTCACGGTCTGCCGGGTTGTCGACTATCTTGTTCAGAAGGGAGAGACCGTTGACAGCGTGCGCTTGATCCTGTATGCGGGCGAGACTTTCTACAAGGATTTGAGAACTTCATGGGTGAAAGCCTTCCCCAACATGCATGTGAGGCCATTGATGTATGGTGCCGCAGATGGTGGCCTCATAGGCGTGCCAGTGCATGAACCTGACGCTCAAGACGAAGACATCAAGCCCACTTACCAAGTCAGCCAACACACGGTCCTACTCGAGATCCTCGACGAGGATGGTAGTGTTATCAGAGAGCCTGGGCGGAAGGGACGGGTCATACTGACTGACGTCAAACGACGACTGCATCCTGCAGTAAGATATCCGATGGGCGACGTAGCGCAGTGGGTCGACTACGTGAAAGGAACTTTCAAGTTGCTGGGACGCGAATCCGTGGCTCTCAAGATAGGATCCCTATTCCTGGCCGTACCGAAACTACGGTCCTTGGTTGCGAGCGTGCTTGGCGAAGGATTTCAAGACAGTTTCCAACTGGTTGTGCGGCGGGCAGCAGGCAAAAATGAGGTAACTTTCAGATTTGCCGCGTCCCAACAAGACGCCGAAGGAGCCACCAGGGCCCTAGAACAGAGTCTTATCGCCGAGTTCCCGAAATGGGGAGAATATCTCAAGATTGGATATATTCAACCTCTGAGGACGGAATGGGTCAAGATGGAGGATCTTGTGTTTGTGGAAAGGAGTGGTAAGCTCAAGGAGATAATTGAGGAGCGTTTCGTGAAAGAGGGAGAGGAGATTAGTAAGACGCCATCTGCGGGGAGGGCTGACACTGATAAGGCCAGTGGTTAGCAAGCCAAGCCATGAGCGAGAGCGAGAGCCAGGGTGAGAGGAGTTGGGGGCGAGTTGGGGGCGGTACGGAGGTATATAATCGCGGTACGGAGCATGCCGCCTCCGCTTATGTCAGAAATAAGTGGCGTGTGCGTATGCGTCAAAAGCCCCCACCGCGCCGCAACTGCCGAGTTCTTGCACTGTTACCCCTGAGTGGTATGAACGCATATTGTTTTTATACAGACTTGCTTACCTTTTCCTTTAACAAACAAAACACAGCTTATTTAAGTATGAAAATTAAGCATTAAATAGTGTGAGGTCTCTTATAAGTTTTGTAAAACACTGGTTTCTGATGCTGGGCATGTGCCAAAAATGGGCCACTTTTTTTTTACGTAGTACAGTACATGTACAGGGGGGTTTCGCTGATATTTCTCCACGAAATCTATCCCTTCGTCTGGCAGCCATTGCCTCGGCGCTAGCAGGGGGGTCTTGGACAGTACTACTACTGAGGTCGCGGCCAAAAGTCTTATCTTTTAGTAGGGTATGGCGCCATATCTCACTTAGATTAGCACACTCTGGCCAGGCAATAGGCACAGTGCCTAGGAAGCCTGAAGCATCTATGGTTATAGTGATCGTTATAGGCATTAGCCCCTGAAGTGAAGCCCTGAAAAGCCTGGAAGAGCCTAAATTTATAGCGTTCCCTCGTTGCTATATAACCTATATAGCGTTTTAGCAAAACGTAGCGCTATACCCCTGCCAGGACAAGACTTTTAGCCGCGACCTCAGTAGTAGTACTGTCCAAGATCCCCCTGCTAGCGCTGAGGCAATGGCTGCCAGACGAAGGGATACGCGTACCACGGCCGGCACGGATATTTTTGTAGCGAATTTTGGTTCGTGCAAGCCTTGACGTACTAACATTTATTCAGGGGTGGGGATAGCACGTCTGGAGAATGCAGAGCTTGAACACTAAAACTCGCTAAGTGCCCTGTAAATGCCCTGAAAGGAATAGGCCGATGCCTTGGAGGCCCTGTAACTCATCCCTCATCAGAAAATAAACCCCATTTAAAAGCAATGTAATGAAAATCCGAAGCATACAGAATGCAGAAAGTATGTGCAAAGTGTTACTAAATGATTTTAGAGCAGAAATATTATGTGGTTATTTAATTATTGCCCGTTCAGTTGATGTGTTGATGCTTTCAGGGCTCTTTAGCCTGAAAGGCCCTATAGTTTCCAGACTTCTGACCACCTCCATCCTCGATTGGGAGCTCGGAGTGAGACGCTATAATGCAATGCAGCTTGACATATATTTACTACACTGAAATGGCTTACTCTGCAGCTTCAGGGGTCCCGTAAGCTCTCGCCTTTCGAAGAGAAAAGACTAGACTGCAACTGACATAGTCCATATTTTCAAGTCGTCATCTGTTTTTGGATACGTAGTAATAGAGTGATCTACAGAGGAAAAGACGTTTCAGCGCCCGGTGATGTATATACGGGAGTAAGGAAACCGGGGTCCGACTTGACATAAAGATAAGACTTGAATTGCTCATTGCCAAACTTCTGGCTATCTGGAAAGTCAAACCCAGTGTTCCAACTGTCTTCTGCATCAACAGAGCCAGTATTTTTCGCCAATTTTATTAACACGACACATCTTCCTGACTTCGATCATGGCTCCTTCGTCAACAGCGGACAACATCTCTCAGAATGTGGAGTCCCTGAGTACCTCAAAGATAGTCGAAGGATTTCATCCTCAGCACCGAGAGCCTCTAAAGCTGACCGGTGCACTCGATGGAGTTGATTATTTCGACGTAACGCCGTGTATTGGCAGAGAATACAAAGGTGTCGATCTCGCCGAATGGCTCAGAGCACCAAATTCTGATGAGCTTTTGAGAGACCTCGCCATCACAAGTAAGTCAATTCCCTGGCAAGAAACCGCCATGAAAACTTGGTCATTTTGGTTAATGAGTATATGAAATTGACTCCCGGTTTAGTTTCCCAACGTGGGGTCGTCTTCTTTCGAAAACAAGATGGCATCAACGATGAGAGTCAGAAAGAGCTTATGCAGCGCCTTGGCGAGCTTTCTGGAAAACCCAGCACTTCACGCCTGCACATCCACCCTATATATCCCGTGAGTGAAGAAGCGCGAGCCTACAAGGGAAACGACGATGAGATCAGTGTCATCAGCTCGAAGTTCAAAGAGAAATCCAGCAAGGTGTATACTGATACAAAACAATCGCAAGCTACTGTTGGTGACAAAAGAGCCAACAAGGTGTATACTGATACAAAACAATCACAAGCTACTGTTTGTGGGAAAAAACAAAGCATGAAGACAGAGTGGCACTCGGATATTGCCTTTGAACATGTGCCTGCTAACTATACCATGCTTCGTCTCACTGAAATTCCACAGACTGGTGGAGGTACATAACCACTTGACTTCTTTTTTGTTCCTTTTGGATAAATCGTGGCTAATATTTCACACTACAGATACCTTGTGGGCGTCCGGGTACGAAGTCTACGACCGCATCTCCCCACCATACCAAAAATTTCTGGAGACATTGACGGCGACATATCACTACGCAGGGCTTGAGGCGTTCACCGCTGCAGCCGCACGCCACGGGTTCAAGCTCCATACAGGGCCGCGTGGGGCACCTGAAAATGTAAGCTTACATTCCGTTTGTAAGCATGGGTTTTCTCCGAGAGCACACTGGTTGAGATGCTGAGGCTGACCCGAAATCGGCAGGTCGGTGAAGAATTTGCAGCTGTTCATCCTGTCGTGAGAACCAATCCAGTTACAGGCTGGAAGTCTCTCTATGCCATTGGCCATCACTTGAAGGAAATAAACGGGCTCACCAAAGACGAGGGCAAGAATTTGGAGGAGTGGTTCACCAGACTACTGGTGGAGAACCATGACTTGCAGGTGAGGCACCGGTGGGAAAACATCAATGATCTCGCGATTTGGGATAATAGGAGCACGTACCATGCAGCAACGCCTGATCATCACGGCCTGGGACACAGAAGTGGGCACAGGGCGGTCAGCGTGGGCGAGCGACCGTATCTCGATCCTGAGAGCAAATCTAGAAGGGAAGATTTGGGCTTAGCGTTGTGAAAGTCGAGTGTTTTGTACCATAACTCCGCTACATATTTTTATGCTATCCAAAAATTCCCCAATCCGTCCATGAACCGTGGTATAATTTCTAAGAGGAGCGTTTTGTGGACGACGGCGGCGTCAGTCCGCCTCCACCAGGATGGTTTGGCTCCTACGTCCACACCCGCCCAAAATCAGCCCACTCTTGCCGCCATTGCTCCCAGGTCACACTACAACCACTCTACTCCGCGAACCTCTCAGCATATGCTATTCTGACAAAAAGGGCCATGTGTGAAACTCATTTGTATAACATCATTCTGACCTTCTGGCCACGTCTACGAATGAAATTGGAGTATAAAGTTTATATTACATTCTCACTTATCTCAAGTCTCAATGCATCATACTGCACGTACACGCTCTGAGCCAACACAGCACTCTCGTAATACATCGCATGAACTGGAAGGTGCAGCACGATTTCATTTGTCCCCTTGACAACACATTCGCATGAAATGTGAACTTAGCAATATTGTAGCAGATGACCGAGGAGCAAACAACACAAGAGCTACTGCAATAATATCCGTTCCTGCTGTCAGCGCATACCAAGCGTCATACATGATTAAAAAAAACCATACGGAATAATCCAAGGCTCCAATTCTTTTCCATTGACTACCACAATATATAGTAAGTTCGAAAAAGGTTCACTGGCGTTATACACACCCGTATTCTGGCAGCTATCTTCCCACCTGCAAGCTATACTGTGAATGTGGCCTGCCTCTTGTTCTCAAACTGCTCCTTCTCCATATTCCACAAGGTTGTCCAGTTGTTCACAGTCTCATAGTACGGGTCCGGCCTTATCCAATTTGCGTACCCGCCGAACACGCTCCAGTATACATAATTCAGGTCTTTTGAAATGTCGTCATCACCTATTTTGAACATAGCGCCGTTAGGAAATTCGGTAGGAAAATCGTATACAGCCCAATAGATGCGGTACTGAGCTGGATAGAGAGGATGAGTTTCGTCTGGTTTGTAGCCGCCGCGATATTCTCCTGAAAATTTGTCGGGTGTGCCTACACGCCATATCTCTGTGCCTGCTGTCTCTTCACGCCATCGAGCATAGGTCGTGTGGACTTCGCCTGCGACGACTTCAACGCCGTTTTGGGCAAGAGCGGCAATGGGTATTGAAGCATGGGCTAGAAGATCTATATGTCCTCTCCAGGTGCGCTGTTGGATGACGGAACATAGTTGAGCACGTGTTGGGCGACGGAATCGTAGAATGCTAGATTCCACGTTGGCGAGTAGAACTGAAGAGCTTCTTGTCGAAGACTTTCCATGGATGTGCCTGGTGCACCCTTGTTGAAGAAATAGAATTGCTGTGAGATGATGTCAGCCTCAGTCTTTGACTACATACATTGACTCACTGGACCAAAAGTTCGATCAAATCCATCAGTTATGTTAGGCGTACCATCCACATTGTGGTTAGAGACTGCACTTTAATAAGGATCTAGTCGTCGCGGAGAGGGGGAATGGGATGGTCGACGACTTTGCGGTCTTTGGTACCTTGGTAGATGATTTGCTTTCATGTTGATGAAGGGTGTTAAAGAGGATTGTTTAATCGTGCAGATGAGTTGGAGAAGATGAGGATAGTTATTGAGTTTTTGGTTTAAGGGTAGTGGGGTACTTATACGAGCAATGTGGGAAGGGGAAGATCATACGAGTAGGGGTAAGGTAGGGCCAAGACCGGGGGCAAGTGGTTGCAGGCCGTGACCGCTTGTGGGGAATTCAAACGCATATAGCTAGTAACTTTAGTAATGGTCGGGTTCGGGTTTTCAGTTATATCGCAATGGATGAATTGGAGGAGATTGATTAGTTAGATTGCCCTTTACTGTCACTGCGAAATGGTGTAATAATAGATTTCGGAGCGACGATAGATTCCGATGTGCTAATGCATTCCATATTGATAATGATACTGAGAGATGATAATCGAAATAGATGTGGGGTAGGCGATGATCTAAATCTGCTTAGGCATCCTGGAGTCTACGCGCTCGCGGACATTTTTCGGATAGAGGATCTGAAGAGCCTCTTGCTACGGTTCAGGATGTGGCTATAGGGTGCAAGCAACGACTCAATTTGGACTAACTATTTACAGTGGATATGGAGCCCGTACTTATAGGGCCTGTGACTCACTCACTTCATACCCAATAATTGATCCACTGCTTTATGCCAATCGATCGAGGCCAGTCTTGCGCACAAATTTTATCTCCCACTCTGATCCTCATGGAAGAGCTATCTTTGTAGCCTACAATTACCAGTCACCTGAGGATCATGCTTTGGTGATGGTGGCGACCAAATTGAGCCCTGCTCCCATATTCTCAAATTGCCTGAGCAAAGAGGCTCCCTAGAGGTAGCTGCCCAGGAATGATGCAGCCTCTTTCGTAAGGGAGCTGGACAAGCTACCATCTATATTACGATTAAATACCAACGACACTGCTCGTCCTTCGACTGACTTCGTTTCTGTAATACACGCCGGTTTACTAATCACCACGGCTATAGTATCCACTGGTGGGCAGGTGAAGGGGGTTGGGTGATATCCTCTTAATGTCTTATAATGGCTTTCAGAACTAAGCTACATCTCCTGTCTACGCATTCATAATCTCTTGTACACCATCAACAATGTCCTCAATGATATCCTCTACTTTCGCCTCAACATTGACTCTCAACACAATTTCTTCATCCAAAGTCGCACCGGCAGCCCTTTGTGCAGCATCGAAAGAGCCTAGTGACGCAAAACTCGTCATAGTCCTCGGATCCAAGGGCTTCAACACAGGCAGCTCCTCATCCTCATCCTCGTATAGCGGAACGAAAATGACGCCGATGCCGTATTCACCGACAGCCTCCCTGATGGAATCCTTGTGCCACTTCTCCAATTCCGGATGGGTGACAACCATTAAGGCAGGATTCGCCTTACGCAGCTTCTCGTCCTCAGATACGGTGAGCACTGGGGGTTTATTGATGTACTTTGTGGTAGGAGTACCAGAGGACAAAAAGCTGCTCGCGATGCTCGATGTCGAGAGAGCAGCATCTGATGATGATGCCGACGCGACAGAACTGCTGGAACCTCGCCGGGACGTCGAGGTGGACGATGCTCCGCCGAAGCCAGAGAAGTTATCATTAGCTGGTCGAGACTCTTCTGGGAATAGAAGACCGGTCCTCGTCATCTTCGAGAGCCACATGCGCTGGTACCGTGCTTCATTCGCTCCAGATGTAGTAGTTTGTTCACCACCATCGGCCTCTGTAGGACGCTTCGGCCCTCCCACGCTGGCGGCTTTAGCGGAGGTCTCGTGCAGGCTGTCGCCTTGGAAGAGTGGGCAGGATAAAGCGTTAGAGACTGATTTGGCGATCTGCACCTTGCCTGCTACTGCGGTTGAAGCTATGATGAGAATTATATATTTTGATGGTTTCGTGTTCCCCACAGGTGAGACGTCCGGCTTGTCCGGGAGGCGATGAAGCATCGCCTGGGGCGTCTGCGGACGGATTGGGTAGTCGGACATTGTGAAGGGAGTTGAGCTTCTAAGAACGAATTATTATCGTGGCTGTTGGTGTGCAGTCAACAGACGCAGTGTTGTTAGCTTCCAATGTTGGTGGTCGTCGTCTGGGACGAAACTTGATCGACCACTACGCAACTTAGTCAGCGTTGCCGTTATGTTTAGGCGCTTACACTACGTTCGCACCAGGTGCAAGTATAAGAGTTTGATCCCTGTCACATATACGGCTGGATCCCCACTCCCTGAGCGACCTCTACGTTAGCTGTCGAACTCACGAAAACGTGACAGTCTACCAGTCTTACACTTATATTCTTCGATATACGTATAAGTTACAGCTTTAGACTCGTATCTTTCTCCTTAGTCTCTTTCTCCTTTCCTTTTTGTCTTGCCCATCTTTTCTTTCTTTTCTTTCCTCCACGTTGCACCATAAACCAGAACTAACCACAGGCAAGGACTAAATAACAGCCAAACTCCAGCGATAAAGACAGATGTCCAGCCAATCCCGATCCTATCGATAAGTGGCACTGCAATAGCAGTAGCACCAGCGCTAACGAGACACCGAAACAGGTTGTTTGCAGCCATTGCAGTAGCAGGACTCTCCTGGTGAGTATCCACGACGAGCGTGTTTAATCCCGACAGGCCACCGGAATTGAACAGGCCCAGGAAGAATAGGGTCACTTCAATCCCCGCTAGCGAGGACTTCGTTTGCAAAGTCCAACCATAGGCGAGGACGCAAAGGGACGTAATATATATCATCGGAATGCTTATCTGCAGGCGGGCGGCCTCGATGGGCAGCTTGTCCATGTCCTGCTGTCTGTCCTTAGAGATCTCGATGCCGAGCCGCGTGGCGTGCCTGCGGAAGTTCCAGTCCAGCAGCCACCCCGCCGTCGAACGGCTGAAGATAGCGCCCACGAAGATGGGCAGGTAGCAGAGCCCCGTCTGCGCGGCGTTGAAGCCGAATCGCTTCGTGAGCTCGTTTGGGAGCGTCGTTAGCACCATGAAGTACCCGCCGTACAAGAGCGCTCCGAAGCCAAGTGTCACGCCGCCCTCCTTCTCGCCGAGGATCTTGAGTGCGGCAAATGGATTAAGTCGCTTGCGATTGACCTTGATTGTCGCCCCATAAGCTTCCGACTCTAGCGCGGGATTGCGCTTGCGCTCGATGCACTGGAACGGGGTCATGAAGAGGCGTGGGGGAGGTATGCTGCCGTTTCCGACCACGTTGCGGGCCGTCTCCGGTACGAAGATGAAGTAAAGGGGAAACAACACCGCGGAGAAGATGGTAAGGAACCAGAAGATGGCCCGCCACCCCAGGTTCTCAGTCAGCAGTCCGCCAATTATGGGGCCCAGAGCAGGACCTAGTGTCACGCCCAAGGATGCGTACGAGATGAATTTGCCTCTCTCGGCTCGCGTTACCATGTCAGCGACCGAGCCGGCGCCAAGGGCGACGGTGACTGAGGATCCAGTGGATTGCAGACACCGCAGCACCATAAGAGCCGGGTAGCTGTTTTGCAGAGCTAACCCAATATTGGCGGCCAAGTAGATGACGATGCAGATGGCGTAAGCAGGTTTTCGACCGTAGCTGTCCGAGTAATTCGCAATGAACGACGGGGCAATACCCTGGAAGATCTAAACCTCATGTTGTTAGGTATCAATCTCAGGCAAATGATGTTGGTGTCTTACCTGGTAGGTAGTTATCGATAATTGTATCAATGACATGCTGACATTAAAGTCGGCAGCTAAGGACGTGAGTGCTGGGTAGTAAATGGTCCCGGAAAGCGGTGAGATCATAGCTACAAATGATACTATTATCACGGTCATTCGCTTTTGCCGGGCGGTAAAGACTGAATAGAGTGGCGGCTCAACTGGCGCAGAAGACTCTATGACTGTGGCGGGCTCGTTATTAGCAGCTTCTTCTGAGATGCCACTACCATCACTCTTTGGGTCGGCGAGGATTTGAGGACGCTCGACCTCACGAGAACCGGCTTGTCTAACTTGCGAATCGGCGGTAGCCATGATGATCAACCAGCCCGGTCGTATGTCTTGGTGCCGACCAAAGATTCGTTAACTTTGAGAATCTAAATGTGTAGAGCTGAAAGGCCAAATTTCCAGAACTTATGCGTAGTTCGAGTTGAATATAATTTTGTAAGTATGGCGCTGTTGTGGTGAGGAGATTGGAATTTGGAAGTTGGAAGTTGAAAGTTATTACGGTTGGAGGTTGTTGTGGTTGGATGGAGATTTTTGTGGTTGGAAGTTATGAGTGAATGAAGTCAGCACTAGTCGATAAATCACATCTTGGCTGCCAAGAACTGCGATCGGGACCTTCGGTATATCACCGTAATTAGGGGTAAACTTATTTTTGGTTAATCCTGAAACAGGCTTCGGATCGGCCCTTCTACGCTAGATCACTGAGGATGCCCGGAGAATACGTGCCGCACGGGCAATGCTAGTCACGCATGGTATGCTACCTATCCCATCACTGTAATCAGAAGCGGCTGCAGGAGCAGCGTCTAGTTAGCTTTCAATGAATTTTTCCATTTGGGCAATATAATTGCTGACACACGAGCCAAATGCTGCATTTGGGTGGTCAGGCAATAGCACCAATGAAACGCTGATAAGGGGGCCCACCGCCATGATGCCTTATCGTTGAGGGGGAGATGCTTCCGCTTCCGGTTAGGCGATATCTCTTGAAGAATTGGCATCTGCTTCAAGATCTCTGAATGCTCAAAATCCACCAGCACCACATTTCTGACCTTGGGATTCCATAACCTTAGCACATGGGGTGGTCGTACATCGCTATGCTCCACATCGCAATTCAACAGCTTTGTAACTGCCCCGCTCATTTCTGCAGCCAAATCTCGTCACATAGTTAATATCACATCCTTGTCGTGCTTGCTCGCCTTCTTCGTCGTTCCACCAGCTGCGAATCGATCACGAAACCAAACTTCCACAATCTTGAGTGTAGATGCATCTCCAGTTAAAGAATAAGGACTTGTAAAGACCGTAGAGACCAACTCCAGGTGTCAATTCCCAGCTGTTTTGTTCCAGCCTTTGGTATCTACAATGCGTCCGTCGGGTATTTTCATGGAGAAACTCGCCGATCGTATTTTTGATGTCGATGAGGTAGTTGATGACGAGTTTGATGGCGAGTCTAGTTAGCGTGCAGTGTGAGGGGTCACAGCCTTATCACCTGCTTGTAAGAACTGGGCCAGTTATCACCAGCCCACTTAAGCGAGACGCGGTCGCGTCCTTAAAAACTAACCTTCCTTTTAAATTAATTAACATGAACTTAATTAATCAACTAATCTATTTAAGATTCAATATGGACGATAAGATCTTATCAAGCCTTAATATCTTAAAAGATAGTGGCGAATAGTAGTCCCTTATATATTGTGATAGAGCGCACTATTATATCTTATTTTTCGTTACTTTCCACCACCTTTAGTATAGGTCACATAATAACTAGGATTCCTACTCATTATATGATAGTGCTAGTTAAAGGTACGTGATTAGTGGTTTATTAGTATTCGCTTCTTATATATAACAATCAAGGACTTTTCCCCTTTATATTCCTTAAGCAATTCTTTAAGTTATTTATATTATACTTATATA
>AYLM01001143.1:0-43388 GCA_001625345.1 Cairneyella variabilis | reverse complement strand
GCCGGATGGCGGATCACATGATATAGTGGGGAGTCAGGGCAAGGTTCTGAACCGGTACCCTGATATATACTTCTATATATTAAAGTTAAATTTATAAACTTTAGTAAGTAGAAAACTTTATTAGTCATTTAATATAGCTCTTATAAATACAGATTTAAGACTAGCCCTAAAATAATCCCTGACTTCCTTTTTCTAATTTTAGCCGGTGGTAGTCGTAGCCGAGGAGCTTAAACAAGTCGCCTTCTATATTAGTTTAGACCCTTATCTACCTATCACAGCTCACCTCCTTAAATCCACTACTTAGCCTAGCTCAGGTTAGGGTTAGCTCACCCACAACTCAGGCTATAGCAGCAACACCTCAGGTTCAAAGACGGAAATGGATAACTGTCACGGCATGGGGCCACGAGACGCCGACAATAGCCTAATCATAGTCTATGCATAAGATGTTATAGCCTTATATCGGCGGTATGCCCTCCTTCCCTCCTTACCCTATTGTTCTAAGTCAATAATAGTACTGTCTTGTCTGTTATCTTGAAGTGCCGCCGTGACAATAATGTTCATGTCGAGATTTCGACGTCGAATTACCTGTTTCCGCATCAAATAGCACTGTCACATAAGGCGCAGCTTAGGATGACCGTTTGGGAAGTCACCAGCGCCATATACGATAGAGGAACGAAAGAACTGGCTCATAAGATGATCCATGTGAGGAAAATGCGGCCGTCCTTGAGAAGACTCCCTTCAGTTACGTCCAGCAATCGGCTATCAAGAGGGTTGCTTGATGCTACCAGTTGTGCAGAGATCATGTTGAAGACGTGATCCACGATGCCTATATAAGTGTTCGAACGCTAAAAACTACTCTTCTCTCCTTGTTGTCATTTTACTTATCAGTGAATGACTTTGATCTTCATCTTCCTTGATACGAGTTGCTGGCCCATCCTAAGGCCCTGAGATCAACTTCTTCCTTGAGATAACTTCACTGATCTCTGGATCTTTCAAGGGCTTCTATGATGAGGCGGCGCTCGCCATTCATTACCATGGATTAGAAAGCTCCGAGCATCCCGTCATCCCTCACACTAGAACACATATTCTCTTCTAGACGGGGCAGCACCAGCTATCACGGAAAAGTTAGATATTACCTCTTCGTCGATAACGGTTTGGGTTACCACATTCTTTTCGAATATAATATCCTTTCTTGATTCGATAGGCCGGACAATATTCACTTAAACATAGTGTATGTTGCTTTCGTAGGCATGAATTGCTCAAGGGGTGGGCTTGGGAAAAGTCTAGGAGCGTGCAATCTTCTAGCCTAGCTTACCAGCTTGAAAGCTTGGGATAAATACAGACCACTGACCGCTTGTTATTGAAGGAATTCGCTCTACTTAGTAACACCGAAATCGGCGAGCCATACTACTTTCCTTGGCCTTTTTTGTCATTACCACACAGCTCCATCAACACCTTCAGATATTTTCTGAATGTGAGCGAGCGACTCTCTATTTGCATCATTCACTCCTTGCGGAGGCCACCGTACAGGTCCTGAATAACCTTTGCGGCCCGAGGTCCATGGGATGACTCGAGCACCTTTCAAGAATCGATATCCAGACGGCACAATATATACACAGCAACCAATTCCCAGGTGTCACCTATCACATTGGAGACATCACCAACCCAGAGAATCATCACCATGTCATCATTTAAGTCAAGCCTAAAGTAATTATCAACACAGCCTCTCCGCATGAGTGTAGAGACCACGTCAGTGTTTTAAACATCTTCAAGATCAACAGTGACGGTACTCGCAAGCCCCCCGCTGCCGATATTGGTACAGTTCAAGCATTCGTCTACACTTCTTCCGGGCCTATCATCGCGGGTTCTGGACATAGTTATGATCATGCCGACGAGACCTATCCAACCCTAGCTTGCCAGTGATGCAAAATGGAGACCCCGGCCATGTCGCAAAGTGTATACAGGGAGGGGCTTGGCTTCAAGGGTGTCGTGACTGAAGGATGGGTTGCTCTAGGAAGAGTTTGTAAGATATTCGAGGCTTGAAAAATGTAAGAGTAAAGTAGCTTAGAGATAGATGAATTGGCTTTGAATTTCGCTCATGCTTCTGTGAGAATGGACCTCTATGCTACGGTGAATCTGTGATGTGTGCAAAGAATCCGATTCCTCGAGTTAGACACCGGTCTTTCTACTTTTGCTCCTATCGGTCGTACCCTCCCCTGGCAGCTCCGCACCTCTCAGTAAGCTTCCCTAAAACATATATTTTCAAATAAGAAAATTTTCTCTTAACAATTAACCTCAAAGTGTCGGGTTAGTCGAGTGGTCAAGACACCTGTCTCACATTTATGCCGAGTTTGTTGCTCGTTTGAGTCCCGTTAGGTGGCCTTTCGGCGCAGCGAGCAAGAATGGCACTCGCAAGAGCACAGGAGATCATGAGTTCGAACCTCATACCCGATATCCATTTTTTTTTTCTTATTTTTTTGGGCAATTTCCTTTTTCGGTGTCGTTCTACCTCTTTTCACTTTCAAGGCTTCAAAGGAGCAAGGTCATTCACGCGTACTGGGAATGTGGCATGTCACTCCGAAGCGGCGGCGACTTCTCCGCCTCGAACTGTAGAGTTACATGCGGCAGTATCTGGCATCAATAGGGAAATAGGCTGATGCGCTTTTTTGCAGTCTTCCCTCTTGTTGTAGAGACTTGAGGAGCGATTACAAATCTAAGTAGCTACATATTCGCTCTCCTCAAGTTCGAGTCGGCCAGGATATATCAGAGACTGAATCACCTCCAAACTCAACATTCACTTCATCACAATACCAATGTCTGAATGAATCCATTCCTAAGTCCCGCTTAAAATTAATAGCTACTTCCGTAACTTCCCATCGCTTCCCTGAATCCGGAACTTTTCCTTGCGCTCAGCTGCAATCACTATGACTTCTCACCAATAGCGAACAAGCAACTAACCACTCGCTCTCTTGCGAGGAGCAAAATACAACACACTTATCACAAACGAAGATGTCAGACCTTGACTATGACTTTGAATGCACCATCCCTACCCTTTCTTCGCTCTACTACTACAACCACACGTCCGAACCCGACACCCCAGATCCAACTCCTGCCTCCACTCGCCCATGCACCCCCAGCCCCACCACCGTGATCCCGCCCAACCTCCCAGCCGACATTCTCTCATGGTACAATCCACTCACCGACGCACATATAACCATGAAACTGAGTTTCAAACAACTCTTCGGCTTCTCGAGGAAAATAAACTCAAATACCACAATGGGAAAATCCTTGACTTTAGGAGGAAGAACTGACCGCTCATGGGCATGTGGAGTGTTGGCCTGGGCGTGGGAGAGAGATACCGGGTGGTGGGGTTGATGAAAATGGGAAGGTGAGGAGGGGACGCTGGTCGTGAGGTTTGTGAGTCAGTGGAAAGGTAGGGAGGGGGATCCGTGGCCAAGGCTGGATAGGGAGCAGAAGAGGAGGTTGAGGGAGTTGGATTTTATCTGAGGTTTGAGGATTGGGGTTAGACCGTTGCTTACCTGTGCAAATTGGAAATCATTAAAGGAAAGGCAGGCTGGAGAACTTTTGCAGTGGAGCTGCCAGTGCTTCATGTACATTCACACCCTTACCTCTCCTTGAACTCCACGTGCGGAACATAATCTACGCGCTTATTTTCGAGTGAATTGCTAAGCTATTCTTCAATTTAGGTCTCTTCCTAGTCTTTACTCAAGTTTTTCAAGAGAGCTTGGAAACCTCCGTACAGAACAGCAATTTCAACGTACCCTGGTCTGCACTAAATCTGGATATAGTACCGAGCTATTGAGCTATGAGATGGATGTTAAGGCTGAGCTTCGGCGTAGGCTGTGAGCAGGGTCTGGATTGTGTGGAGGTGATAATATGAAGCAGAAGCAGGAGGCTCAGTTTGTAATAAGAGTTAGTTGGACTTAGACATGTAGATACATTACATTCCTAAAACATTATCTTAAGTGGAAAGAATAAACTCTAATACTGTGTCTTAACATAACTTTAATCTCTTCAGATATATGAAAACATTGAAAACCAACAACAGTAACATTCGACAACAGAAAATCCACGATCGTTACTCAAACACCATTTCACTGTGCACACATCACATCTCAATCATCCCACGTAGTCAGCTTCACTTTCATTTGAATCAAGGAACCTCATCACAATTTACTATTGCAGGGTTGAGTAACCTTACCTCCATCCAGGTCAGACTCGAACTTCAGGAACTATGAGGCTGTTAGCCTGTGTCCTTTCGTTGCCCCAGCTGATCAAATCAAGACAAGAAGTATATCGCAAAAACCAAAAGAATGAAACACTTTCAAGGATCAAATCCAGTAGATGATAGATAATCCGAACAAAGGAAATCGATTCCTGACAAATGCTCTACGCAGTAACAGTACTATACGAACAAACCAGGAGGTAAGGAAGGAGTCTTTCAATGCTCCATCCACAATCTAGTATCAAACTCCCAACGCCTCCGCGGAGTGAAAATCCATATCAATGCTTGCTGACCCACATCTTCTCTCGCAGCAACTTATCTACCTCCTAGAGCGGGACCAAGATCAAGCTCTGTCTCTCTATTTCCCTACCCACCAATTCAAATCCAGGATGAGGGCCAAATAAATGCAAGAGGAAGAGGAAATCTAATCCGTCGGCGCATGCGTAAACAAAAAACTCACACTCTCCCCGTTATGCGTCCTACGAATCGCCTCCGCCAACGTGGGACTAATATCCATAACCCTCAACCTATCGCACCTCCCCTCCTTATCCTGCAGCGGCACCGTATTGGTAACCACCACCCTACTCAACTTACTCTTATTAAGGGTCTCGATCGCATTGCCGCTCAAGATACCGTGCGTGACAATGGCGACTACTTCGCGGGCCTTGTGCGCCATGACCGTTTCGGCGGCTTTGACGAGCGTACCGCACGTATCGGCCATGTCGTCGACGAGGATCGCGATCTTGTCTTCGACATCGCCGACTAGGACCATGCGGGAGACTTCATTGGGGCGCGCACGTTCCTTGTGGATGAGTGCGAAGCCGAGGTCGAGACGGTCGGCGATGGATGTTGCTCTGAAAACAACTAATTCAGCAAATTTTGTTATGACTGTCTCAGTCGCTCTCTTGCTGTCCCTAGAACGGAGAATAGTGTGCAGAAGAAGAGAGAGAAGGGAGAACCAACCTCTTAGCCCCCCCAGCATCCGGACTAACAACCACACACTCTCCCACCTCCAAATTCTCCCTAATCCACCGCAAGGTGCTCGGTTCCGCATACAAATTATCCACCGGCACATTGAAGAATCCCTGAATCTGACTCGCATGCAAATCCATCGTAATGACATGATTACAGCCTGCCGTCTGCAGCATATTGGCGATCAGTTTTGCGGAGATGGGGGCGCGGGATTTGTCCTTCTTGTCTTGGCGCGCGTAGGGAAAGTTGGGGATTACGGCAGTGATGCGGCGCGCGGACGCGGTCTTGCATGCGTTGATCATGATGAGGAGTTCCATGAGGCCGTCGTTGATGTCGCCGGGGGCGGTGGATTGGAGGATGAAGACTGGAGCATACACCATTAGCCATGACATCTAAACCCACAGCCCCAAATTCTAGACCCAGTCTCGAGAATGGAGCCTGGGCGAGAAGCAAAGAAATGCATACCATCTTCATCTCTAACACTCTCTCCAACCGTAACGCTCGTCTCTTGATTCGAGTAATTCAGCGACATCGTCTTCGCGAGCTCGATACCGAGTCTGTATGTCCAACACCGTTAGCTTCCAATTCCCACACCACACTTCATACCACTCCCTCCCTCTCCAGACCCAAAGCCCATTCCCTCCACCTCCCCTTCCAACCTCCACCCACACCACTCCCTCCGCGGCCTCATACGGTAAAAGAGAGAAAAAAACCCCCAACCAACCTATCAGCAACTAGCTTCGCAAGCTGGGGATGGCTATTGCCAGTAAGGAGCTTGATCGAATTGGTCGCCATCTTGCGTCCTTCTCTCCTTCCCTCTTGAATATCTGCCAAGTTATGCCGTCAATCTGCACACACACACTCTCTCTCTCTTTGCCAATTATTCTCCCACTCAATCGGTCGTCGAAAGGCCGCGTACAAAGGCCGCTTTCCTTTGGCTAGCGAAAGGTCAAAGAAACGAAGGTATGAAAGGTGTATCGCCACTTTCAAGGCTCGTACACATGTGCTGGCAGGGAGTGTAAGTACGAGTAATGCGAAGGGAGCAATTGCTACTCGGTGACGATGTTCGCGTCAAGCTTCTCCAGGGCGCGAGGTCAAAAAATATTTTAGCGGGGCAGGCCAGGTAGGTCCTAGCGGGATCTTCCGATAAGGACGAGTGGGGTTGTGATTGTATTGTGTCATATGACCTTCTCCCTTTCGAAATGGAAAAGTCCCGAGTTTGTTATTTTATAATCACATGAAGAATATCCATTCAAGTCACAGCTCAATCATACAGGAGGAGTTAATTGCAAAATATCTATTACTATGAAGCCCCAGCCAACGACCATCCACCTCAATGTGATGAAGTCTTGCCGCCTAGCTATCTATTTTACATAACACTCACATCCCCTCCCTCAGACCAAATACACTGTGCTTCAATTCAGTCCGCCAGCTCCAATCCACGAACGGCCTGCACTCCGTCGCTTCATGAGCTACCAGCAGGACTAGGAAAAGAATGACTGGGTGCAAAGCTAAGCTAGAAAGCAACCTCAGCAGCGGATATGGTTGTTGAATTTCGAGAGATAACGGGGAAAGGCGATCGAAAAAGCAAGCAGATTCAGGAATGATCAATGACGCCGTCGAAATGCTGATCAAGGCCCGCCATGCATGATATCGTATCTCCGTTCGTTTGTTGTAGAATTAAAAGGAAAATAACACAATTTCCGGGAAGAAGTGCGTGCTTATGCGAAACCAAAGTACTCGCTTCCGGCAGTGATGGCTGTGAGGACCTGTTGGCGCAGTGCCTCGTAGCTTTCGTACTCTGGGAGATCGAGTTCTGCAAAACAAAACACGTTAGCATCTTGACTCGTTGTTGGGAAAAGGGGAATGGGGAGGGGATGAAAAAACTTACGGTTAAAGCAAGTATGCGAAGAAGGAAGCCTATCCTTATTCCCATAATCACGATGGATATTGAATCGACTAAAGCCATTCATACCCTCGAGCTCCTTGAACCCATTAAGAGGCACCTTACTAGTTCCCGTCACAAACTGCAGCAACTTGGCACGCTCCTCTTTATCGTATGAGCGGACGGCTCGCCAGAACCATTGGATTTGTGGCGACGAGGCTGAGTAGTTGTGGTACTCGGTGTTGCCCTTCCAGTCATCCACGTCGATCTCAGGTAAGCCGGAAATCAGCAGCTCCAATTCTTGTTCGTTAAAGATGGCCACAAGTTCAGCGGGGATGATGTCATGGAAACCTGCGTTGCGTTAGTAATTACTTCAATAAACGAGTGATGTGACTTACCCTTCAAGAACTCATCTAACTGCTCCTTAACAGAGCCTGTAAGCCTCCACTCCACCATTAAGCGAACATACTCATGCTTGTTATCCTCAGTGACAGCGATATGGCGACCATTTGGAATAAAGTCGATAGTCTCAACCACACCGAACTTGTCGTTATCAACAGAAAAGGTCTCAGTGATGATATCAGTGATATCATTTTCAAGCATCCAGACAAGGGACTTGTAATAATCTGGATCAAGCGATTCCATATCCTTGACGGAGACGGACTTGCCCAAGATGCGCTTATAGACGGCACGACTGAAATGGCAGTCCAAGACACGACCCTCGTAAAGAGCCTTGCCGATTATACGACCAATGAATTTGAAGAACATGAGATGCTCCTCATTGATGCTGCTCAATTGGTTGGGGTGGAACGTTGTGCGATCGGAAGACACCGGGATGAAGAGGGCGTATCCAGGGTCGAACATCTGTCTGGAGAGAACCTGGAACCATTCGCGAGTAACACCGCCAGCATCAACACCCTCCTCGCCATGGAAGCGAATGCTGAGCTTGCCATATTTCATCTGATCGCCAGTTTGGAAGTAGAGTGACTTGAAAGAGTCATGGAAGACCTGGTCGCGGCGAACAGAGAGTTGAAGAGGCGGGAATGATTGACGGCTGTTGGGCGCCTTGTTATGCAAGCTTCGACTGAAGTAGTTGCGCTTGTTGTCAAACTCGAGGACCTTTGGATTCTTGACCAAGAGGGAGAATGTGCCAGACATCAACTTGGGAGTGTGTCTGACAAGATCATTGAGAATCTTGCGGTGCTCCTCAGTGAATGTAAAGAACAAGTTCTCCATGTGCGACTCGGGAGGCGGGGATGTGATAAGGATCTCCTTGCCCTGAGAGCGGAGATGAGGTGTATCCTTCAGAGTAGTGTTCTTGCAGACAACCATCAAAGACTCAATGAGTGGCAAGAGGATGGTAGCAACGTTCATCATGTGCTCTCGTTGTCTGATGGCACTAAGACAGCTGCTAAGGCGCTCCCACATACGACCGAAGGTAGGATTCTCGTAGAGAGAAGACAAAAGATCTTGCTTTTCAACCAATTGAGAAGATTCGCCCTCAAGTTCGGCCTCGTTTGGCTTGTCCTTCTTCTCGCGCTTAGGATCGAAGAGATGGTCGAGAGCAGTAAGCACACGAAGCAACTTATTCTGGTCCGAAGTACCAGGAGAGAACTTCGCCAATGCAACGCCTTGGATCTCAGTGCCAGTCGTAGCCTTTTGGATTTGCGGAAGGAGCTCCTCGAGGTCAAGCAAAATGGTCTCACCCAGGCCCTGAGCCTTGGCGATGAGTTCTCTTCCGAAGACTGCTTTTGCACCAGGAACAGCTGAGAGGTTCTTGACTGTAGAAAGTGTCTCGCGGAATGTCTTCGAAGAGCATTCACGTGCAACGAAGATGTTGATGACCAACTTGAGATTGTGCTCGGGAATAACTGGAGGAGTCATCTGGCGCTGCTTCTTAATTGGTTCTTTGGGCGACTCGGTCTTCGCAGGTTCAGCAGCAGTTGACGGCTCGCCACCTTCAGCGCTGGTAGGTTGTGCTTGAGTAGCGTCAGCTGCAGCAGAAGGCTCAGCAACGGCTGTTTCAGTCTGGAGCTCTGAAAGCTGCTCGTTGGTGGTCGTAGTAGTCTCAGGAGAAGCAACGGACACAGATGGCGCGGTATCAGCCACCGAAGGAGTTGCCTCGGGCTTGGGAGCCTCTTCAGCCTCCTTTTGTTTGCGAGTGAGTGCCTGAAGTGGGATGGTGATCATATTGAGCAAGTTGGATAGATTTTCCATGACAGTAGAACTCTCCATAATGAGATCACGATCCAAGAGACTAAGCAACGAGTTGAGTGCATACTTCGAAGCCTTGTTCTCCTTTCCCTTGCCCTTCTTGCTGATAGTCTTGATACCCTTGAGATTGTCATGCTCTGTAAGGAAGAAGGCGGCAATGTGAGGATTGACTTGATTAAGGTAGACCAGAGCCTTCAAGCACTGCTGAACAACCAAGAGTGGGGATGCCTCAAATGCGGTCTGTGTGGCTGTGCCCAAACCGGTAAGTGACTTCTTAAACATTGGGGTAGGAGTCTTCGGCTGGACCGCGTCCTTGGGTTGCTTTGCGCGCAAAGACAATTGAGAGAAGCTTCGTTCAACTGCTGACATGTCGACGCTACCATCTTGAAGGATATTCAGAAGAGTAGTGAGTACCTCATTGCGGTTCTGTCTGTTCAATGAGACGTTCTGAAGAACAGAATTCAGTGTGCTCTGAAGACTGCCATGCTGGAAGATAAACATCAGGCGCAAGAGAGTTGCAATGCCAGACTTGTCAAGCATCTGAACAATAGCACGGCGCTGAGGTCTCTGATTGTTTTGTCCCGGAGGCTCTCCTGGGGGAGGAATACCTCTACGACCAAAAGCTGGGATTCTGTTATGCATAGGGTGTTGTGCAGCTGCAGCGCGAGCCTGGTCTGCGAGCTCTCGCGGAAGCAAGGCAAGAACTTCGTCATCCTGTTCCATGAGGACCTGAGCTCTCAAGGCAGGTGGGAGAGTTGCGAGAATAGTGGCTGCGTCCATATCGCCGGGGCCACCATTTGCTGGAGCATTTTGACGGTTTCGCTCCTCTCGCTCACGTCGGCGTCTGTCCTGTCTCTCCTGTTGGATGATCTCGTCTCTAATATCTTCGGGTAGAGCATTGAGGAACTCTTGATCAATGTCAGAAGGCTGTGCTCCAGTTGCAGCAGCCTGTGAGCGTCGTTCAGCAACGGCTGACATGATAACTTCCTCGCGAATGTCTTCCGGAAGTTCTTGAAGGAAGTCGGCATCGATACCAAGATCCGTGATATCATAAGGATTGCCACGAATGATGGTGGTGATTCTTGGGCGATCTGCGGCAGGTGTCTCTTCGGCTTGCTCGCCAGCAGGCTGTTGACCTTCGGTTTCAACACCATCCATAGCTTCCGTAGAGGGCTCGGCATCTTCGCCTTCATCTTGCTCAGCATTGCCTTGTGCAGCTGCCGCCTCAGCAGCAGCTCTCTCAGCAGCCTCGCGCTCCTCTGCCTCCTTCTTCTCCTTCGCGGCCTGTTCTTCGGCTTCCTTAGCTTCTCGAGCAATGCGCTCTTCCTCAGCTCGCTTCTTGAACTCTTCCTCAAGCTTTCTAGCCTTCTCAGCTTCGGCAGCCTTGAGTGCCTTCTCTGCCTCTATGGCGGGAGGAACCAGATACGACAAGATAGCGGGGCCTAGAAACTGTGAAACTTCCAAGCTTTGTGTACCAAAGACAATCTTTGACTCTTCCAACCATCTCGAAGTAGTTGATTGTGGGGTAAAGAAGGCGGCACTACCAGGTTCGGCTGCATCACGTCGAGATTCGTATCGGGACGGGCGCATTCCGAACATTTGCTGGATATCGTTGGGAATCGGTCCGCCGGAGGAGGTAATGTGGAATTGTAGGGCTTGTCCTTGGCGGCCCCCGATTGGCAAGTGTCTCATGAGGTCGTCCAGTACACGGACTGAGTCTGGGTTACGACCAGCAGTAATCATTTCGAGGAAGTCAGGTCCGCCAATAGTTTGCATGAAATTGGCCATTCCCATTGGTCGACTGAGTATCTCGCGAGGAGCACTACTAGCACCATGACGCTGTAGGAGAGGGTTGATTCCATCGTCAGGAGGACGGGGAACTGGGCCATTGCCAGGTCGATGAGATCTGTACGAAGATCGGAATTCGGGAACTGCAGTTCGATCAGTTCTGAGAGCTCTCAATCTGTCTCGCATGATGTGTCTGAGCTCTGCGAGTTCAATTGCAATCTCAACGAAATCACCACGTTCGTCTTGCCGCGCTCTTGCCAGTGCCATGCGTCGAGGTGCAGGACGGGCAACTGCTTCTCCATCGTCTGACAAAAGTTCTAAAGGAAATGCAGGTGAGACATGTGAAGGATGAAACATACCGCCTAGCGGATCACGAGGACCACCAGGAAACAATGGGAATGGGGAGAAGCCTCCGCGAGGACGACGAACAACCATTGCGGGCTCAACGTCATCTTGCCACCCAAAGCTCAATGCTCCAGGCCCATCCACTTGGTATTGTCAGCATTGCTTCACTTCCTATGGTAATTGAACTTACTTGGATACTGGTCAAAAATCATCTCCTCCTCATCCATATCGTCCTCGTCGTCATCATCTTCTACGTAGTTGTTAGTAACTGGTATCGATTGAGAAAAAAGAATTATTTACCCTCTTCATCACCCTCTTCAACATACTCAGCAGCAACTCTCTCATCTTCTTCGCCAGCATCAATATCGATGCCTTCGGCCTCCATGCGTTCTAAGACTTCTTCAGCATCAACGTCGCCTCCCTCATAAGCGGCTTGAGCTAGTCGGCCAATGGCTCCGCCCATCTGACCCATCGCCTCTAATGCATGCATCTGGGCTTCTTCTTGATCGGCTGCCTCACCTTCGTAATCAACTTCCTCTCCCTCTTCATCTTCGTCTTCACTCTCCCATTCACCCATATCATCTTCAGCCATGCCTTCAAGTTCATCGATGACTTCGACTGGAGCATCGTCATCCTCAGAATCGTGCTCATCGTCATCATCATCGTCCTCGCCGCTTGTACCTTCGTCATCATCTCCGTCGTCGTCATTTTCGATGTCCATTTCTAGCTCAATGCCGACCTCGCCAGAAAGACCTTCGATGGGACCCATGCCCTCGATTTCTTCGTCTTCATCGGAGATATTGTCTTCATCGTCATCGTCTTCATCCATGGCATCGTCGTATTGCATCTCATCTCCCTCGTACTCTTCGCCCTCATACATCTCTTCATCATCGTCATCATCATCAGACTCAGACGACGATTCTCCCTCTGGACGTCGCTCAAACATCCCCAGAGTCGAATTGCGGAAAAGATCTGGGGTTTCCTCGCGCTCATCGTCATGTTCAGAGACAGAGGTTGCTGATTCGATTTCGTCCCCATCAGCATTGTCAGAAGGATTAGTGATGAGCGAAAGATCACTGAGAGTAACGGCTGTAATTGTGAGTGTCTTGAGAGGTCGTAAGATGTATTTGACTGCACGCTTTGCACCAGGGAAATTTAGATCAACGTCAGCGATAGATGCCGTGAGAGCAGGAACGTATCCTTTGTCAAACATAAGACGTCGAAGCTGCTTTTGCGAGACAGATTGTACAGCTGTATCTGAAGGTCCGATGTTCTCCTTTCCGGTCATGATATGGTTCATGAGATCGGCCAAGGCAAGCATGCGCGCATACTTGATGTCAAGTGGCTCGCTGTTGGAACATGCTTCCTTGTAGGCCTTCAGGATGTTCTCTAGAACAAAGCGGCGGACAAATAGGAGATCTGGCTCATTGTCGCTATCGTAAGGCTCACGCTCCTTGTCAATCGGATGCTCTCCGGTCTTGTTCAAAAGTGCGGTCAAGACAGAGTCGGCCCAGGAGGATGTAACGAGCTTCTTTCGCAGAGCTGTCGTCTCGGCATGGTCCAATGTACCGATGGGAATGAGATCAGTGAGGAGGTAATTAACAACACTCGAGCGTGGCTTAGACGGGGTCATTGCTTGTGGAGGTGCGCTTCGCTTGAAATTGATGAACTCGAGCTTGGTGCGGTTGTAGGAAGAGAGAAGTTCCGTCAGACACTGAAGAATGAAACATCTGTAGATGTAAATTGGATGGTCTTCAGCCTTGAATTCCTGCTTGGCCGCAGGCTTAGAGGTCTTTGTGTCCGTAGAAACAGCTGATTCTGGTGTTGATGAAGTGCCTCCCATGGCAACATCACCGTTGCTCGAAATTGCAGTCTTCTCCGAGGAGCCTGCTGCTATAGCCGGGTCCTTGTCATCAACGTCTTTGTAATTGAGCAGCTCACAGAGTAAGAAATGGATGACACCGTCAGGATTCTCGACGACAGGGAACTTGTGCTCATGAGTAGCAGATTTGGACACATCTGGCATCTCGCTGTCTGCACCCTCAGTGGATGGCTTGACATCTTGGATGGTCAAATCTTCCGTGGCTTGCACGGTAGGCTGAACAGTATCATCTGGGGGGTTACTCGCAGGCGGACTTATCTCCTTCTCCTTCAGAACAAGAGAGAGATGTCGGCTCGAACCGTCCGTTGAAGGATATGACCATCGATTGAACTTGACCATTTCGTTAGTGACCTCCACAAAGAGCTCGGGATTTCGCAGCGCAGTATGGGACAAGCCCCGGAGATAGGCCTTCTCATCGACATTGCGTTGTTGACGACCGCTCTCAAGGAAGATCTTGATCTCGGATCGCATCAATTGCTTGATAGTTTCGTCGTCTTCGATAATGTGTCGAAGAATGAGCATGAGTGGACTCTGGATACGAGCAGAGCTAGCACCAGCAAGCTGCTTAGCCATGACGAAGAGACGCTGGATGTTCTTCTTCTCGCCCATGGCCTGAGCAACGGATCGTGTGCGGGTCAGAAGGACCAGTATACGAAGGACTGCCAAAGCGAGTGACTCATCCTTGCCAATTCGAGGTAAGATCTCAAGAATGGCCTCGAGAAGCTGGGTTCGCTCTTCAGGAGACACGGCTAGATCAGGGGGGTTCTCAATCACACGTGGTGGAATCGGATCATTGTCATCCTTCGGGGTTGTCCACTTAAGCTTTTGTGGCTTGGCATCCTCGCTGAGAAGCATCTCGAGAATTAAAAGGATCTGAGCAATCCAGGGTGACGGTTCATCGGCCGAATGGGTAGGAGATAGCTTGACGAAACCAAGCAGTTGAGGAAGAGTCTCCTTCAGATTATCTATAGCTGAGGAATAGAATCCCTTGTCTCGAAGCATCAGCGCAAGTAAATGAGCATATGCTGCGACCTTCTTGCCGTCATCTGCGAGGGCATCTGCATCAAAGGAAATGAGGGCAAAGACTAAGGTTTCGCTGACACTCTTTCGTTGTGTGGGTGGGTCGGGTGATTTAGTGACCACAGTACTAATGAGATCCGCAACCTCAAATGTCACATCTCCGTGAGCGTTGATAGCTTCTAGACATTTGTCAACCAGGCTTGCTCTGATGAGTTCTCGCTCCTCATTCAGATCGTCAATAGTGACTTGCTTCCGGGAAATTGATACGGCGACCTCGGTGACTTGTGGGACAGTTGAGGCACCAGAAGGTTCCGAGTTGTCTTCATGTCGAGCTAGCCGATGCGTAAGTTGCTCATCGAAATCAGGATGCTCATCGAGGACAGATTGGAACCGAGACTCGTCGTCTGTGTCCATGTTCTGGTCAGCCGGAGTTGCTGCTCCAGTAGATGCAGTAGTCTGCGGCCGAGAGGATGTTGCAGGATCAGGAGTAGAAGTGACGTCTCCTTCTGGAATAGGATTCCTGTTAAGCCCACCATTGGCTTCTTGATAAGCCGCCTCTCGGCAATACTCGCGTGCATTCGAAGTATTATTGTTGCAGCGATAGAGAGCCTCTTGGACAAGATCCAGATCGTAGCCTTCATCTGTCAAGGTAGTTTGATACTCGGGGTTCGGCTTGAATGACTTCGGCGAAGATTTGATCACTTCGGGAAGCTTGTCGGAGCGTTTCACGGCGTGCGACTCGCAATCAGCAGCTGTAATGGTTCGAATAACGTCAATAAGCTTCTCTGATATCATGCTGGGAGCTTTTTCGATGAGGTCAGATTCCCACAAGCTTCGGACAGTTGGTAAAACAGCCATACGCAGTTCGACTAGGAACTGAGGCGCAGAAAAATAGTCCGATCGGGTTCGATCTCTATCTGAGCGAGTCAGGGTAGCGGTTTGGCTTGCTTCAGTGACGTTCTTGCCGTTGACCACCTGACTATACAGAGCGAGAATCTTGCTGACTCCTGAGATAGCGGTCCGGCCTTGAGGGGTTTCTTCGGCCTGTTCAGAACTTGAACAAATTTCCGAAGCAAAGACCTCGAGAACATGGTTGAGTGTGTCAAATCCACCGCGGTCCTTGAAAGCTTGCAGTACCACTGTAATGGTCTGGTAGGGACGCTCGCCATTGTGACGTGCTGTAGCTAAATAAATCATCAGTGCAACCATTTATGCGTTAGGAGGTTACTTACAGTCAATCAACATTTCATGCAAAGTAGGCAGAAGCTCGAACCAGTAGGCGAGATTCTTGGCAGTGCGTTCATCTCCGACAGGACTGAATTGAGCTAGAATGGTTTCTGCAAGTGCTTCGGCAACAGCAGTTTGTCTCTGTCTCTGGAAAGCATCTGAAGTGCGCTTCGCCATTAAAGCCTTCCCTAAGGTCTGGAAGAAAGGAGAAACAGTTCTTGGGATCTTGTTCAGGAGGTGTCGCAAAATCTGGTAGTTCTTGTAGGAGGGTCCTTCCTCTTCAGCTTTTGACAGGGGTTTGGACTTCTTCTTTGCTGGTGCAGTACCATTACTGACAATGGGTCTGGTAGGGTCACCGCTTGGAGAATCACTCGAGGAATTTAATGCTCGGGGCTCTGCATCTTGCTCTTCGGCCGCAGGAGTAGGTACCTCGCTGCCCAGGATTGTATCAAGGACAGATTCGCCGAACCCAGAATCCTTGACCCGAACAGAGCCCTTGAAATTCTCGGGAGCAGACTCCTGCAGCGCTGCGTTCTCGCGGAATGAAGCACCAAGCAATGGCCCAAGACTCTTCACAAGTCGAATGTAGTAATCAGAAACATTGACCTGATTGAAGCTGCTGCTGCTACCTCTATGGTTGAACGAAGCAGTCTGAATGCAGGCGAGTAGAGCAGGGACTAGAGATTGAATCCTGGTAAATGCCTTTGCAAAGCTTGTGCCCTTGGCAATCAAGTCGAGGTTTTCTGGAGTTTGCAAGTCCGAGTTGATGAACGGAGCAAAGAATGGATCACTGCCTGCATGACTCGTAAAAGGCTCCAAAATGTCCGCCGCGGATTGGGCTCTCTTGATGAGAGAGGGGATAACGAGATGAGGTTTCGAGTCAGCGAGGAAAGAGATGACTGAGTGAAGAGTACGGCTGGCTCCTCCATCGTTGAAGTCATAAGCCAGGCAGGGTGAGTCGGCCAAGTCAAGGACATACTCGATACCGCCCTTGTATGCAAAGTCGGCTCGAGCCGACGAGTTCCCCAGCATACTGGCCAAGAATGAAGACACAGCAGTAATGTAAGGGGTCATAGAAGCATCCGGGTCAATGTCGGTCGATGATGAGCGAGGCTCGGCAATGGAAATCGCATCAGCATCTTTCATTTCGACATCAGATCCGTCGTCAAAGGTCTTTCCTTTACCCTTCGCCGAACGATCAACCCCAGATTGCTTGATGCTATCGTCCGCGACAATTCGTTTGCCTGATGAATCAGATGTCCACAATTTTGCACCAAGCTTCTCCTTCCCAGCCCTGGTTGTGCACAAGCGGCCAACACGTGCAACCATAACCAAGATCGAGTTCATAATAGAAGCCTTGAGTGATGGATGGTGGCGGATCAGTTCATCAAAAGTGGCACCGAGGCTGCTGGGCAGTTCCTTGTTGGTGTCCATACATTTGACATGCTCAGGACTCTCGAAAATCTCAAAGAAACTCTCAAGTGCCTTCGAAGCCTGAAACATCTTCATGCCATTGTTGTTCAGACAGATTGCGCCAAAAGCTTGGGGTATGATACCGATAGTCTCGGAAGTTGGCATGATGCCCTGAGCCAATGGTCCCTCGCGCTCGCGAAATTGGATGGCAGCAGAAGACGGGCGATCAGTGCTCAAGGTGTCAGGGCTTGGGCTGTCATCCTCACTGTCATCATCCGTTGGTGCGGGAGGAGAGCTTCCTTCAGCGCCAGATTCGGTAGGCTCAACTACCGGGGCCTTCTTCTTTTCCTTGGATTCAGGCATTGTGATAGTTGTGCCGGTCACCGCCTCCAAAAGTGCCCTACTGAGTCCGGCTTCAGCAATGACAGCGAAACTGGTCGGCTCATTGTTAATGAAATCGTTCAAAATGCTAACAGCATTAGTCCAGACAATTGATCCGAAGCAACGCGCACTTGCGATGATTTGGCGGAGACTGCTTAAAAGGGAGGATGAGTCGATAAGATTTCTGAGTAATCGATCGAAATTAGTGCCATATCCCCCTGCAGTGGACATCATGTGATGAATGAACTTGAAGAGCCACTTCAGGGTTTGTTGCTGAAAGTAGGGAATCTCATAGTCCACCGCCGCGGATCGATATCCTGTACCCATGCCTTTGCCAGATGCAGCATTTTCAGCTGCACTGGTCACCTCGAAGACAATCAGGTCAGAAACAACATCGAGTCCATCCGCACCAACCAGAGTTTGAAATGCATCTCTGGCGCTGTATAGAACTGTATCAAGGAACTGGAGGACTCGGGGATGGTATCGCTCGGCAGTAGAGGTACGGAGACTGAGTACTTCAACCAAGATTGGAATCAACCCAGCTGTAACCAAATCTGCTGCAGTCCGCGGAGTTAGAGACAAATCAGACAGGAGCGAGAATAAAGCATCTCGCCACTCATCCTCCTCAGTAAGTCTGTCATCATTGTCGCTACCACTCATGCTAGCAACCGCCTTTCTGATCACATATAGAAGGACTCCATGGTTGACGTTGGTATTGAGAGCAGCACATACGTCTGTGACTTTGCTGGTATGATTCGTCAACGCATCCAGAGCTGCAAATGCCAGTGTCTGCAGTGGTTGAGGAACAGGAGTATCGCCTTCGGCTGGTGGATGAACCAACTCCGCGAGCTGATATGCAAGTTGCAATCGACGAGGCTCATCCTTGTCTTGCTTCATAACTTCATCAGTGAAGACGTTGTCGGAATGAATGTACGCTAAATTGGTAATAGCCAACAGACGAACTGCTAAGATTTGTCGGCGGGTCTCCAAGGAGGACGTCAAAGCTTGTGCAGCACGCAACTTGGTGAGAAGCTCATACTGCATCTCCTGCGGCAACCCCGAAATGTTGTCGCGAAGAAGTGCGTGTATTCCCGTAGACTTGAGCTTTGAAGACGAGATCTCGATGACCGTGCAATTTGGACGTGAAGCATCATCATTAGGGAAAGTAGAAGCACGGGCCAAGTGTGGTGCCTCGTCAGAGCTCGATTGCCTATTAGCACGTTGACCATGAGGTCCCAAATTTGAGGCTCGTCGGACGGGCGTAGGGGTGATCGGAGTGGGTGAGGAGGTGATCGGAGACGAAGTATTTGGTACACGCGGAGTAGTTCCAAGTGGCTCTGATTCTGTGTTGGTCTTTGGATAATAAGAGACCTTGACATCACCCCATTCCTCCCAGTCGCTCTCTGAAGCAGATGATGAGGCATGCTCTGATCCGCTGCGGGTGCCCTTGGGACTGCTACTGATGCCACTTCCACCCTTGACCATTGATACAATATCGTTTGCGTAGACTTGAGTTGTCGCAGCTTTCGGGTTAGCTGTGGGGATATTGAAATATGCCTTTTCCTTACCCTTAGCACTCGGTGTAGCCGGCGTAGTGGGCTGTGCGGGATCACTCGAAGTTGTGATGGTCTTGGAGAAGGGCATCGCGAGGTGTTGCACTCTATCTAGGTCGATATTATAGTGGTTCGTTAACAGGGCATTGCTGACATGTCGAACAGGCATGTTCATCTTCTTCAATGCTGCCTGATATCTCTGTGCCAACTGAGAACCTAAAAGGAGAGTGCTTTCGAGGAGGGATAGGGACGTCGTATTGAGAAGATTGTTAAGGTGCGAGCTGCTTGCGTAGATACTCCGATTGCCGCAATTTTGCAGGAGCATCTTCGAGAAGTTTAATATTGACTCCACCAGTTCTCTATCTCCATCATATGAATAGCCAAGTTCCTTGAGCTCAAGGCTACCACCCTGCGACGCAACATCCTTGGAAAGTAGGGTGCAGGAAAAGTCTAACACTTGAGGTCCCTCATTAAGCTTGTATGTCTTGCAGAATGTCTCGAGGATCTCATCGAATCTATTTAGAAGGGGGATCCAATGATACAGATCGCCTCTCGGGAAGGGCCATCTTGTAGGGAAGGTTGCGAGATATTTGGGTAGAAGGTGTAGAGGAATGGTAGATGCGGAGTCGCGGTAGTCCTTGATCCATGGTGACTGAGCTATCTGTTAGCATTTGCATAGGAGTAGACCTAGATTAAAGGCTTACCAAAGACTCTGTATGCTTCGTCTGCATCGACTTGGTTATCTTGCCCATGGTGATGGCGGGAGCGGCAAAACCGCTGAATCAGTTTCGACCCCCCTCCACTGCCACGCTTCCTGTCGTAGCTGTCAACAGCTTGACGATCTGTTGAAGGAGTGTCCACCAGAGAACAGCTCCAAAGAGAATATCGTGAAAGAGGTTCGTATGTTGGATGACCAACTCGCAGCCAGGTAACACTACAAGTAGCCGCGCTGGATCTGCGGGTCAGTTTTGGAGAACGACAACAATTATCTTCTGGCAGGATGAGCTTCTAAGTACACCTCTGATGCTGGAAGAGTGTCGAGAAGTGTGTCAGTCTGCGATGATCGCGTTATAATTGAGTGCGAGAAAGTTCGTTCGCGAATTGAAGGTCGAAAAGAGCGGATTGAAAGGAACGGTGCAGGCGCCTTTCTAAATCTCTATCGAACGGCAGATGCTTGGTCTAGCTGGTGTGCAGTTCCAGTAGTCAAGATTTGGGTATTCGTGGTGTTGTTGGTTGAGGGATGGAGGTGGGGGAAAGGTATCGAAAGATGAAGCTCTTAGAGCTGTGAGCGGTACAGCGATTTCGAGATTCACGACGCGCTTCGCCTAAAATCGACTCTACGTCACGGGAAAGTTTTATGCCAACGCAGACCACAAAAAGTTCATTGTGAAAGTTATTCAATATTTGCTACTGCATGTACTTTTATGCGGCTTGAAGGCTACTTTGTTACTGCTATCTCACACCATACCATCTTCCACTGATTTTGCAGGCCAGAAGATTTTGTCTCCGGTTTTGGGGAGCAGGCAGGCATATTGACGGGCAAAAATCTCCTATGGCCCGATCTTCTGATCTTGAACAGCGCGGATGACTTTCCGCTCGCCGGGACGTGATTTGCGGCTGTTCTTGGTCGCCGTAAAAAATCGGGATGCATTTGTTTTGAACAAGGTTTCCTGCAAGGGAACCTATCTTGTCCGTCCACTGCCGGTCGTTGTTTGCATGTTTTGTTTTGAGCTTTCCCTGTCTCTTTTCATCTCAAGGGGGGAATTCATTGCAGCAAATAAGGGGGACCTTACCACCAAATATCTTCAGGCCGAAGCCCGCGAGGCTATATTATCTGTCAATTTGCTTTTGTCTAGGCTCCTTTTCTGTTTGTATTCATATGGCTGACAGCCTTCGTACTTCCTTCACATGGCTGGGGACTCCTTTCTGAACATAATCTAGCCATCAAATTTCAAGTTGCTAAACTAGCAGCAAGTTAGCTTACCATCCTTGAAAGAAAGTGATTTTGAATCCATCAAGGCTGAGCGGTCAGGACAGCCTCGTTGAGAAGGCTGGCATGATCATGTGGTGCATTTGTATCTAATCTGATTGTTTATTTCATTAGACTCTTCCAATGATATCGAACTTTTTTCAGGACTTGAGATTACGATTCAAACATGCCTTGTCTTACTTCTCGAGTTATCTTGAAACAAATTGAGAAAGAGTTGATGCCACCACTTCGGACTCGCCTTTCAGCCAGCCCTGCGAGTAACAATCTCATCAATCCAGCTGTCTTAGACAGCTCCTGAATGCAGATGAATGGGTAAAGTTCTTCGTTCCAGAACATTTTGGGAGCGAGATACTTACGAGTATGGAATCTGGATGCTCGTTCTTCTCAGTGTAATCTCAACGGCTCAACCTTCATCAGCCTTGCGATCTTAAATCTCACTGGCATCGTACCCACACTCAGCCTCCCTAAAAGCTTGACTCAAATCTTCAACTTCACAAGACAAACAAAGCGGACCCGACTACAGGTATTGTGATTCACTCATATTGCCGACGTACTCCTAGCCATCATTTCGCAAAGGCCAAAAGGTATGGAAATTTCATGTCTCCGCAACGAAATATCTCCAAGGATCGACATCCGCTTGTTGAGATCGTTTTGTTTCAGGATCGCTCAACTTGACAGCTCATTTGTGGAGTCCTTTTGGTGGTGGCTGACGTTAAAACCCCCTGACTGTGGCTAAGGTCGCATGTAGAGTGCCATTCGCTTTTGTAGCATGAGAGCAGCAGCTGTGGAATGGATATGACCACCTTTCTCCTTCACTGTGAATATTTGAAGACTCGATTTTTTATACCCGTCTTCCACCGCAACAATTCTATCCATTTTTAATATTTACTTCTCAGATACTCCTTTTCAACTTCGCATCTTGCAGCTAGGTCGATCGTAGGAGTACCCCTGTTCACTTCCGCAAGCGAAACAACGCGTCAAAGGAAAGACAAGACCTGGACCTCAAAATAATCTCGAGTCCAATTCCACACTCTTCACGATCAACCTTCCACTCTCAACATTGCATCGTCTCTAGCGTTATTGGCAACTGCAGCCATACACCTCAATTGTCGCCGACTCCATCGATTACTGCATACATACGCCGCATCCGTGGTCCAAAGGGACAGCAGCTCCTTTGATGGCCTCGACAGCCTTCTGATACCTCCTGTCGTTCAACCCAACATCTGCAGAGTAACACCTGGCAGACATGGCGGATCACGAGCAAGATCATGTCAATGCGGTGGATGCTGAACCAATCAAGGAGACGGAATCCGATACGGACAATCCAGAAGTCGAGAATGTATGTTTGTCCCAACATGCCAGCTCGATTCTCGTCCAAATATCTATATCAGATAGATTTTCCTCCTGGCATCGACTTTATATGCTCCGTCCATCTGTGGACTTACTAACAGCTGCTACCAGGACACCTTCGAGGATGCCAACGACACAGCTGCTGAAGCTCCGAGACCTTCCTCCGCTGGAACACGATCCTTGACCAAACAACGCTCGTCCTCGGTCAAGAGCAACAAGAGCATTCCCAAAGATACAGATGACCATCCGCCAGTGCCTGCTATGCCAAATACTAACGGAGATCCAAAGTACGATGGTGACGAGGATACAAAACAACCAAAATCTCCACTCCTGACCTCGCATCGGTTATCGACTACATCACTTGATAACGTGGAGCTTGATGAGGGTCAGAACGATAACAAAACTCCTACGGATAAGGCTCCGGCGAAGGGTACTTCCACCCAAATTGGGCAGTTGGTGGTTGTGCAGAAGGGCTGATATGACAAACAGAGAATGTAAAACCCGACCTTCCTCAAAGAACATCGAAACCCTCCCTTCAGGGCTTATCAGGCAAACTACCCTCCGTGCCGTGGGGTCCACCTCCCCAACCACCTCAGAACGCTACGCTACCAGCTCCTGCACCGCCACCATCAAGGAAACTGACAAGTCCATTCTCCTGGCTATCGAGAAATACCTCCTCTCAGCCAAAAGAAGTCCAATCGCCTCCTCTTCCGTCTCCGAACAACCAAAATGAGCGCCGAAACACCGCTTCTTCGATCGCAACAATTGGAAGCAACCCAGAGATGATGCTGAGCAAGTTGGAGGAGGGTCACGAATCCGATGGAACACTGAAACAGAGGCCGGCAAGGAACAGCTTGAGGGACAGATTCAAGCTTTTGCGGATGCGGGAAGAGGCAGGTATAACTGAATTACCTGAGGACGAGAAGGCCGAAGAGGGAGGACTTCCTGGAAAGATTCTGCGCAGTGCGACTCTTGGTCTCGGTCTCAGTAGTCCAACCGTTGACGAACATGGAGCACACTCGCCCTCCTCTCCACACCCTCCAAGTCCCAATCCTTCCACCGTCAACCACACTCTGGCACCTGGCACCGCGTCAGGAATATCAGCCGGGCCGTCGACTCTATCGGACCCGACTGCAACTGTCGATTGGGATTTGTGGCAACTAGTCGTGGACGAAGGGCCTGCTGCTGTTGCGAGAGCAAGTCCACAGGAATTGAACAGAGCTATAACAGCTGGTATTCCCAATGTCATTCGAGGTGTAGTCTGGCAGTGTATAGCTGGGAGCCAGAATGCGGAGCTCGAAAGTGTATACGCGGATCTTGTTGCTCGTGGAACGGATAAGGACAAGGACAGAATGAGCGGATCGAGTGGATCTCCAAGCGTCAAAGAAGAAACAGTTGCTTCTTCGGCATCATCAGTCCATTCAGACCATTCAACGCCTGCTACAACTGTCACAAATGGAATGAGATCTCCTTCGCCTCCAAAAGATCCCGACATGTTGGCAAAGGCACAAGCTGCCTCAATGGCTGAGAAAAAGAAGAAGGCGAAGGAAGACGCAGCTTCGTTGCTAAAGCTCGAGAAGGCCATCAAGCGAGATCTTGGAGCAAGGACAAGCTTTTCAAAGTTCTATAACAGTGCAGGCTACCAAGAAGGACTTTTTGGCGTTTGCAAGGCATATGCTCTCTTCGATGAAGGGGTAGGATACGCCCAGGGCATGAATTTCCTAATCATGCCTCTGCTGTTCAATGTAAGAAACCCATTCTGTATATTTTTGAGCCGTATTAACGAGAACCAGATGCCACCCGAAGAAGCTTTCTGTCTCCTCGTTAAATTGATGAATCAATATCATCTCAGGGATCTGTTTATCCAGGACATGCCAGGATTACATATGCACCTTTATCAGTTTGAGCGGTTACTAGAGGACTTCGAGCCAGCTCTCTACTGTCATCTCCATCGCCGTCAAGTCACGCCGCACCTCTACGCCACCCAGTGGTTCCTGACGCTTTTCGCCTACAGATTTCCTCTTCAGCTTGTTCTCCGGATATACGATCTCATTCTTAGCGAAGGACTCGAAGCGATTATCAAGTTTGGAATTGTTCTCATGCAGAAGAATGCCACGACTCTCCTTGACATGACCGACATGGTTCAGTTAACAACGTTTTTGAAAGACCGCCTCTTCGATGTTTATATCGACCAAGCACCATCTGCAGGCTCGATACTTGAGAGTGGCTTCTTTGGTGGCTCTGGTGCGAGTATTGACAAGGAAGTCTATCGAGCAGATCAGTTGATCCAAGATGCCTGTGCGATCAAGATCACACCAGAAATTCTCAAGGCCTACAAGTTGGAGTGGGAGGAGAAGACCAAACTCGAAAAGGAACGAGAGGCTGAGATTGAAGCCCTGAAAACATCCAATACCAGCCTGGCGCAGAAAGTTCGACGCTTAGAGGCAAGGGCTGAGGAGCAAGATACTGAGCACACAACTCTCTTGAATAATTATATCAAGATGAAGGTCGAGAACGGTGACCTCTCGGAACAGAACGAGGCCCTGAAGGTTCAGGTCACGGAGCTGAAGAATGTCATTGACAAGCAGCCGGAGGAAGTTGAGGAGCGGCTGAGAAGTGAGATGGACAGATTGATGAAGAGAAACCAGGAAGTGCATGAAGACAATACGAGACTGGAGGAGGAGATGAGCACAATGGAAAAGGATCTCGTGGAAACGAAGATGAAGCTCGCTCAGGTGAGTTTTCACTACCCCGTACCATAGATCCTCAACTAACTTCCCAGACCTCTTCCGACCACGAAGACCTCCAACGCAAAATGCAAGGTTTGCGCAACGCTCTAGGACCCTCATAAGCAATCTTTTACGCCTCATAACGGCCACAGTTCAGTACAAATTTTCACGACTTGTACAGGGCTCCACCACCTTCGATTCTTCCTTGTGTTTCCAACGACGACGACCGAAAGCTTGAGCTCATTCACGATTTGGCTTAGCGACGCATGCATACGAACGACATATGTGATATCCCTTTTCCTACGAGATTTGCCATGGGTTGGCTGGAATTGGAATTTTCGGCCTGACCAGAAGGCTAATGTATTACGATTGAAGGTGATGAGCGTGGGGGTTCGATACCGGACGCTTGTTTGGTCGTCAAGGAGGATTTGTAGATAGTAAGTCATGGAGGAGGCGATCAATGGAAGAAATGATACCACATGTCACGCCTTACCCACCGGCAGCTGATATGGTATGTGCTTTGATTTCTGGCTCAATTCTAGACCATCAGACATCCTTCCTCGCAAGACCCAAAAGGCAAAAGAAAGCACAGTCACTCCATCTCTCCCTCCATCCGCCTCTCCAAGCCGAAGCTGGAGCTTTCCCGGTTTCTGTGGTGTTTTACCTCGCACAGGCTTTTCAGGCGGCCAATCACCTCCTTGTTTCACGATACCCTCAAGCTACCCCACAGCCAATACCACCCCCGCGCACCCATTCCGGACTTCCTCTCTCCCAGAATTCACACAGAAATAAGGTTATAGGCTCATGGCAACCCTGTGGCACATCAAGCTTAAACCCCCGGAGTCTGTGCCCGAAGCCAAGTGGTGAGGAAATATCCGGATCGGGGGCTCCGCGCATTGCTTGGAGAGGTGAGGTTTATGCACTTATATCGTTGGATGCCTCCTGTCTACCACTTCTGTCCTTGCTCTGGTCGTGCTGGTCTCTGGTCTCGGTACTATTTTCTTCTCTCTTCTCCTCTCTTCTCTGCTTGTATTACTTTAGGACGTGATCTTGACGATCACCTGTTTAGTTTTTCTGATTCTTGAGAGTTTATTAAGAAAAGGGCAAGCAGGCAAGCAAGATGCTCATGAGGATTGCACTCCCGCTCGCGCTGGCCACGTTGGCCTCGGCAGCCAATATGACGCTCTCCGAAGTCTTGACTGCGAATAACAAGACTTTGAGTACTTTGAACGGTACGCCTGTCCCATATACGCATGCATCCCACCACAAATCCCAACTAACATATTAACAGGCCTCCTCGCCGCCCAACCCGCTCTCGTCTCCACACTCACCAGCATAACCACCGGCCTCACAATCCTCGCCCCCTCCGACGACGCCTTCGCCAAAATCCTCTCAACCACCTCCGGCATGGCTCTCTCGCAAAACAAAGCCGCTGTTGCAGCTTTGCTCGAATACCACGTCCTAAACGGCACCTTTACCTCCAGTGCCTTCACCACCACCGCGCAATTCATCCCTTCCCTCCTAACCAACACATCATTCACCCAAGTAACAGGTGGCCAAGTCGTAGAGGGCATTTTGAACGGGAAGAACGTTGAGCTGTTTTCGGGATTGAAGGAAATGAGCACTGTTACTACGGCGGATGTGACGTTTGAAGGGGGCGTGGTGCATATCATTGATACGGTGTTGACGGTGCCGTTGAGTCCAAGCATGAGTGCGGTGGATTCGGAACTCACTGCACTCGCGGGCGCACTTACCGAGACGAGTCTTGTGTCTGCCGTCGATAGTCTCGAAGATGTAACCATCTTTGCGCCCTCCAATTCCGCGTTTCAAAAGATAGGCTCAGCTGCAAGCTCGCTGAGTACCACGGAACTGTCAAGTATTTTGGAGTACCATGTTATCAATGGTACGGTTGGGTATTCGAGCTTGTTGGTTAGTGGGTTGGCGAACGAGAGTTTCCCGACGCTTATGGGCGAGAGTGTCGCGATTCAGAGTGTGGATAAGAAGGTGTTTGTGAATAGTGCACAGGTGGTGATTACCGATGTTATTGTGAGTAATGGGGTTATGCATGTTATTGATAAGTAAGTGCCAATTTCCCCTTTCACCTCACCCCATGCCAACTCAATTGTCCACGCCTATTCCTCTACCCATCCAAACCTTCATCGTGCAGATCTTGAAGTCTTGGGCAATGAATGTGCTGACACTGTATGTGAAGTGTACTCAACCCCTCCAACACAACCGCCACCCCAATCCCCACCGCGACCTCCCAAGCCATCGCCTTCGCAGATGTCTCTTCTGTCTCGAACGTCCCGTTCACCAGCGGTATCTCGGCTACCACGACTGCTCCTTCGGCATCGACCATGACTGCCGCCGCCGCAGGCAGCATGCATACCGGAGTTGTGGGCATGGCGGCGTTGTTTGGAATGGTGGCTGTCGCTGGGATGTAAGGGGTGATCTGGAGCTACTTGGAAGGATACGAGAGTTTGACGCTAAGGAGGAGGTAGAAGCTGGGATGCAAGATTCCATTTCGTCTTTTCTTTTCTGTGACGAGGATGTCTTGCTCACCTTTTCATAAAGTATGCAAAATCTATTTTTCCAATTCAAATTTCCTATTTTGCTGCATAATCAATCGATCGCATTCTTTTTTGAAATCAAGTGTTCTCTTGTCTTGAAAGCCAGACATATTTAGGAGCTTCATTGCTAGGGGTTTGGATAGCTCTCCCTAGGTATGTTTCGGACCCGGATGTGAATGGACGGCTTTCCCTTTGATTATGTAGAGGATTCTAATGGGTATAGAACAGTTCTGGCATACCTACCCAATTCACAAAATCAGCCCGAGCTCCTTTGAGACTAAGGTCACTTGACCTAAGATTTTTTGACTTGGGGAGATTTTTTTGAATATTGGAAGATGAAGATACCTTGGTTCTGAGAGTCGAGTCAGTTTGTATATTATGCTTGAGCGATTCCGATCTTGAATTCTTTACCGGGTTTTACGTCGTTTGCGGCTTGGCACTTTCCACTCAAGCTGGTCTCAAGTGAAATCTAATAAAAAGAAGGTACCTTCCCTAGCCCTCCGATGCGATTTAACCAAAAGTGTACGAGCTTGAAAGCTTAGGCCACTGGGCATATATATAAACCCGTACACGGACCCTGTGATTTCCTTTCTCCGGGCTGCACAGCTATCGAGCAGATAGTCACGTGGTTGCGGAATGGTTCTGAATGTGAAGGAAAAGATGTCTGAATTTCTATGTAAGGACTGACTGAGTATATATAGTGGTAATCCTAGTCAGTAAGACCTAAGAAAACAAGTGCTAGCTAACCAAAACTAGGTAGTGCTTGCGGGGCACTATAATAAGGGGTAGGAATGCAGTTTCGGCACTGAAATATCCCACAAGAACACCGATAAGTCCGACCGCTATGGGTAAGCTATGGAGTTGTGGCATCTGGAGCGAGTTAAGAGCCGTGTTACGATACCGGAGGTTAGGCGAAAAGGTTCAAAGATACTATCCCATTGAGGTTCTCTGTCACCTTCTCCTTTGCTTCATCCCCGATCCCACTAAGAACTTTCGACAATGAAGCTCATTTGGCAATCATATAAAGAATGATGGCAGTGAAATGCTTGACAGCAGTACGGAAGAGGCAAGGTAGTATGCTGTAGTCAATGGGAGCTGAGCACAAGATGGAAAAGTTGGTAGCTTCTTCAACGTTGCTAAAGACACTCCCCGAGGTACGTTAAAGTCCACCAGAAAGGTCTCCTTCAGGAGGAGCTCGTCCGAAAATGAGCATGATCTGTGCTCGAAGCCGGGTTAGCAAAGAAGCAATGTTTTATATCCCTTCCCCACTGGGAAGAAAATTCTGGTGAGACATCTTGGATGTAGTCACTGGAGCTGACTACACAGAGAAGCGAAGATGGCTTTACTTGTGTACATATGATGCTTGGCGCTTGAAGCAGGCTTCGTATCTTAGATTTCGTCAATGTCTTTGAATTCTCTTCTAAACTAATTGATGCAGAACGGGCCAAGACTGCAAACTCCAGGCATCCGTGCAAAGTAGTATAAAAAGCTCTCGGCAGACTCCACGATCAAGGCCACCTTTGGTACCGGAATACCGAGTAAGGAAAAATGTGCACGACCGACCAAAAGTTGGAACCCGATGCCGGTCATGGGCACTCCCGGAGCACAGAAAAGGACAAGCCACAAGAAATGCTTTTCAGCCAAGTGACTCCCAGTCCAAGTCAGTTATAAAATAAAAAATAAAAAAATTTCGAGCCCCTGTCACTGTCGAGAACGTGTCTGTTATCAGGAGATTCTCTATCGTTAATAACGTATCAACTGTTGAGGCAGGTCACAAGTCTTCAAGTCATAGTGACGCAGGTCAAGTGTATGCACCTCAAGTAACGAGTCCTTCACCCCAAATCACAAAGGAGTGTCCATTCCACACAGTTGCCCAGACACAAGGGTTCCTTGACATATTCTTCGAGTGCTTCGAATTGCGCTACTGAAAACAGCTGGGGCCAAGTGAATTATATATTGAGTGAAGAACCAAGAGTAGAGAGTCTAGTGCTGCAGCTCCCCTATCTGGAGCCTGATTGGGCTTTGTTTGGTGCAACCAAGACCATAGCTCGTCAGGATTTTCCCTCCTAAGTATGTAAACCTGCCTCCTCTCCTCTTGCCCTTACCTCTTCAAACACAACGCAAAAATGGATCCATCCCTAGGATGCGGCTCCTTGCACAAACGCTCAGCAGCTTGTGTTTCTGGTCAATATTTAGACTCTCAAAAAAATCAAGGACGATTGCAAATGAGGCTTCGAAATGTATATGTTGTATCCCTCATCTCTCACTGTTATGGCGATGTTCGGGGTTACTGTCGAGCTCTGCGCTATTGTCGACATCTGACTGTCGTCGACCTTTGTGCTGCTGTCGAATTTTGCAATATTGCCTTGTTTTGATTTATTGAATAATGTTGTTGAGAGGCCCTGAGTGTCGAGATTGCAACCACCAGGTGGCATCTCCTCGTGAACAGTGACATCAAAGCCAGAGGTCTCCTCCACGTTCTTGGTAATCTTTGCCAGTGGCGTGTCGAAGAAGACCATGCAGCCAGTAGTGGAGCTCTAATAAAAGAGAGGAGTGTTGGAAGAGAAGATGGTTTCCATAATCCCATGACCCCATTTCTGGTGGACCAATGTGATTTGAAAGATCCGGCGGCCAAAGAACTTGGCTGGATCGGTTGAGCAGCTGACTTGAGAGAAGAGCTATCCCTGAGAGCTTCGGTCTGTAAGTGTTCTCGGACGCTGAGTCCAGCGTCGAGTCAGAACATATCTGCACCAGAAGCACGGGAACATCTGCCATTGCTTCAGGGAAGAGAGTCCATTTTTCAGTATTGCCTAGCTCCATGCTGTTTTCTCTCGGTGACCGAGACCATCTCGACCATCCATAATAACATAGCCATGAAAGTGAAGAGTCTATTTGTGCATGAAGACGGAAGACGTTTGCGAGCGTCAGCGTCTTGGGCCTTGCTCTCAGCAATGCCCAAGGCTGCGTCAGAGGGACCCTGCCTTCTCGAACTCGCCATGATAATCCAGGTCTCTCGGTAATGAACTACAAAGCCAACTAGAAACTGTTTACGTATAGAAGAAGATCTGCTCCTGCGAACATATGCCTTTTGTGTCTTGGCTTCGACAATACGCTTGCCAGCTGTTGGGATTTGCCTTTTGGAATTCGGGTTGGTCTGTGCTCGCAAGAGACAGAACTGAGGCTTGGACTTGCCTTTTTCGGGTCCAGGGTATATCTAGTATGCAGGTTGAGGATGTCATTCTTGGTTTTGGAGATACCGGCGGAGGAGAGGAAAGTCTAAAGTCTGGAATAGTTAGGAGAGGAGTCTTGAAGGAGGCGGGAGGTACACTAGACCTTGATTAGAGAGTGAGAGATGATTCCATAGCTCGAACCAAGTGCCATGGGACTTGGACACGAAGAGAACGGCTGGAAGATGGTTGTAGAAACGAGAACTCTAGATACAGAGGATAACCCTTGGGTAGAAGCAGAAAGAGGCGGTAAGACGGAAAAGTCTACGAGGCTGCGAGGCTGACAATGAGATGTCGTGAGCTGGCCGAAACTTAAGAGAACGAGCTAATATCAATTCAAGACAACACAAGGAAACCAAGAATTGCCTCAGTCCAAGGGAATTGAATCTTCAAAATATCTCCAGGTCCTCAGAATCTTTGGTAAGTCATCACAGAGTTCAGGAAGGCATCAATCGAGGAGACCGAATTCATTCGTCAACGCCTATCTACATGCGAACCTGCTATGTAAGGCAATGATGAACCCGTTCCATACCCATCCGTATCATGCAAGCAAAGGAGAAACCAATGAACGCAAAAGCAATGAATCACTTGTGCATCGACGAGGCTCTGCGCTTACGAGCATCGGCCTTCTGAGCCTTACTCTCAGCAACACGCTTGGCAAGAATGGCAGCATACTCGTTCTATAGAATGTTAGAACTCTACCGAGGATGCCTGGGTCGTTGGAACTTACAGCAGCATCCTTGGTTCTCTCAGCATTGCGACGCTTCAATGCAATGCGGTGGCGCTTGTGTTGAAGACGTTGGGGAGTGACCAAACGCTGGATCTTGGGTGCCTTGGTGTATGGCTTCTTACCCTCACCCTTTGGCTGGACTTCACGACGGATGACAAACTTGCGGACCTAGACAAACAGAACTTCGTTAGTAAAATACTTCCTCACTCTCTGAATACTCTTAGCTGCGCTGAGGCTGCTCAAGAGTAGACAGGCAAAGAGGATATGAGGGCTACTCACATCGTCTTCCTTGGTGAGGCCAAAGAACTTGCGAATCTTTGTGGCACGCTTGGGACCCAAACGCTTGGGGTGGACAGTGTCGGTCAAGCCAGGGATATCGCTGTCGCCTTGTTTGACAATGCTGAGGGCAAGAACAGAGAGGTCCATAGCAACGATGCAGCCACGAACAGACTTTCGCTTGCGCTCTCCAGTGCGACGAGGACGATAGCAGGAGTGGCCATCTGCCAGAAGGAGACGAACACGGGTGGGGTGCATGACTCCCTGCTTCATCGGGAAGCCCTGCTTGTCGTTGCCACCAGTGATCTTGAAGATATAGCCCTTGAACTCATCACCAACGCTGTCACCAGGAACCTCTTGACCCATTCTGCGCATTGTGTTAGATCATGTCGCGTTTGTGTATCCAGATCGTGCCATTCGTACCTCTTATCCATGAAAACACGGAGCTTTCTCTCATCCTCAACTTCGATCAGCTTCTGGCTGCCATTGGCAGGCTGTTGTAGAGTGTCAGTTTGTGAGTCGAAAATTTCGCAACGGGAGGGAATTGGAACGTACGAAGGAGATATTCTGTTGCGCGTATAAGTTAGCAGATAAGCTTGATTGATTGAGGGGGCTTGAGGGTACTCACGAGCTTCATCTCGACGGCGTTGTTGTTGGTTAAAAACTCGAGAATCTTGCTGCTGCAATTGAAAAGTCAATGTGGGCGGGATTCGGCGCTAACAGTTAGCGAGCTCACGTGATTTGACTGCCTAAGGCCGATATTCGGTAACACAAGCTGTGAGAAAGCGCCCGACAGCTGCCGCAAATCGACAGAAGCAGCTCCAGAGGTAGGCACTGTAGAGTCAGCCGATGAGCTGGAGATGAGATACTCAAGAATCAAAAATTCTTTGATGAGATTTTTAACATTCCAAAAAACTTACGGGGCGCGGAGCGCATCTTGGATGAATGCCTGGGGCCACCAGTCAGCACAGTCGCAAGAAAGTTGATCCGGTCGGGCCGGAGATTACCCGCGAAGCGAACGAGAAGAGAATGATAGGGTAGAACTTACCATTTAATGTAGTGACTTTCTGTGTAGGGGTAGGAGGGGACAAGAGATCAACAATTTTGAAATTTGTTGTGTGAAGGAAAGAACGAGATGGAAGGCCTCAAAATATTCCCGGGGTGCACAGACCTCCAGGCACCTCAGGCCGGCGAATCACATGACCAAAACCCCCTACCACGATTGCTACAAACACCATCCGGACTGGCACTCCTGGAGATTCAAGGGACTATCAATCTTCCAGAGCATCATGAGGACAATATTACTGCCCAGTCTGCAGGTGTCAACTCGCAAGTCGCCCCTATCGGCAGGCTGGTCTTTCCGGACTACGATTCAAAGGATCCAAACAACACTGCAGGGATGAAGAGGGTCTATCTCTATGTTGGCAAGCATCAGAGACTCACAGGAGAAGTCAAGAAGCTACCAAAGGCTATTGCAGTCATCAGGAAGAGAAAGGGAGAGGATGGAAGAACAATGGAGGTAGACGGAGATGAGCAGACAGAGGGAACGCGCACTGATGACCTGGAAATTGTGGAGATTGTCAAGCACAAGATTCTCTTCTCTACAAGGCCGGAGCCTGTTGGTACCTTGACAGCTGGGATTTGAGGCATAATTGAATCTCTTGGCCAACATCGAGGTCAGTTGAGGCTCTGAGAGGTCTGGGGCCACCCCACTTTTGGGATCGACATGACGAATAGGAGCAGCTTACCCCGCCAAAGCTTGTGCTTACCACAGCCACGACCTCGAAGCTATTTCCAAGTTCAACAAAATATTCCCTACAATGCCTTCAGCAATATCTCCTCCAGAGCAATACCACATCCACGATCCCACTCCTCATGTACCCAATTCGCCACTCCCCGTCCTCGTCTACCGATCCGCATTGCCTCTCAATCCGACAGCTGAGTCCGTATGTGAAGCTCTCGAACCGAACAATTGGCTTAAGGGAGGAGTCTTCAAGCATGTTGGGCTGCATCATTTTCACTCTGTGACCCATGAGTGCTATGCTGTGTTCAAGGGAAGCAGCCGATTGTTGCTCGGGAAGGGACCTCTGGATACCGAGGGAGACAGCGGAATGGAGGTAGAGTTGAAGGAAGGAGATGTGATAGTGTTACCTGCTGGAGTGGCGCATTGCAGTATGGAATACATCTCCTTGCTCTGTGATATGGGTTCATTTGCACATGTGACTTCTACTTTTGTCTTCTTTTGCTTGGACACAATCTGTTTTGCTTGGCCTCTTCCTTGGTGTTACTGACCCTGTCACTAGGTGTGGAGAGCAGTCCAGACTATGAATACGTTGGTCTCTATCCCAAGGTAACTACTCCCTTGTTTTCCTCCACCATCTCTCCCATAATCCCAAAGTCAAAAGCGCTGGCAACTAACATTCCGCCAGGGCTCACCACACTGGGACAATAATTTCTGCAAGGCCGACTCTGTGGAGACAGCACAAAAAGCAGCGAATGCAAGAGCCGTACCTATACCCGACTCAGATCCTGTATTCGGACTTGATGGACCGTTGGTGAGAATATGGAGGAATGGTCAGCATTGAAATGTTTTGAGACCGAATTTCCATTATTTTCTGGAGTTCTTGGAGTCTGGCGTATCTTCAGTCATTCCAGTCATATCATAATCGAAGATAGTTCTTGCTTCATAATACCATACCTCGACGCCGATTTACTGCTATTGCAGAATAATTCAGAGAAGTGTACTGTTGCCATTCCATTCAGTCATGCGTAGTCACAGCACTGCCAGCTTCAATACATTTATTTTTCCAGCGTACTGTCTTTCGAGCTATATAAACGATCGCCGTATCTCTTCTCTGCCAATACTCACAGCTTTCAAGTTGTGCACCGCGAACAACATGTCGCGTATGGATACGAAGACCACGAACCTCACCTGGAGGTTTTTCTCTCACACATCCTAAACCTCCTCATTCAACTTCCCTGGAAACAAGGCTGGCCCAATACCTATATACCGACACACTCACACTCCGTGTCTCGAAGCCCAACGCGTCCACACTAATACCGAACCACCTCAACACAACCGCTCCTTCATCACCATCCTCATATCCAGTATCTCAACTACCGATAAGTGGGCTTTGACATGGAAATACCTCACCACCGCGCTGGCCTTTTTGTCTATTGCGCCCATGGCCCTGATATGGAGCGTTATGGCGGTAGTAGCTGGTGTGGGAAGCCGCGATTGGGAGGCTACGAGTTGTACGTACACATCTCGTATTTACAAATTTCCCATCCACCTATGGGTCAAGCTGTGTAATATTGGGCTGATACTCTAACAGATATCCTCCTCCCCCTCTCCTGAGAGAGGAACCCTGGATGATATCAACCAGCCAATCGTCATACGAATCTTCACAGTCTCAACCACAAAGCACATACACGGCTCAAAGCTCGCAATACTAGTCAGAATGGACGCAACGACCTCGTATGCATCTTCATAATACCCTGAAACGACCTCATATGATTCCTCAACGTAACCTGCGGAGTCGTTCTCTCGCAGATATCGAGACTCTGAGGCAGACGACCGGCGTGGGAAGAGGGGAAGAATGCATTGATAACCTGCAGAGTTCGGGGAAATTGCTCAAGATGGTATTTTGTGCTTTTGTGATATTGGAAACATTTCTTTCATTGCACTTGCTGTGCTTGTCAGCACTCAGGACTTGTCTTATGGTTGTGAGGGACCCCGGGGTTTTGAGTTGTGAATTTCATGTGTACGAATACGACCGGTGGAATGCTATTTCTCGAGTAATCTTGTATAACGTGGAATAGGGTCATGCTTGGGGGATCGGTCATTTGACTTTGACGTTGGCTGCTGAAGCCATCTGTAATTCATATCAGCTTTTCTAACTGGTTTGCTTGCGTTAATTACACATTGAAAAGTGGAATTGTGTACGTATGAATTTTAAAAACATTGATTTTATTGATATTATCCTAGTTTTAAGTCCACAATGCAATAAACTGCTATGACTGCAATTAACGAAAAGATTTACAGCACCGGATTCTGAGGAATCATCATAATGTCGATCATTTCTAGAAAGTATAAATATCTTGTATTTCACTACTTCCAGGTCTTCTTCCTTTTTTGATTCCAGTTAGCATTGATATTAGGTACTTACTACTGTATTAGTCGCCTTGAGACTTCAGGACCACACTTCCTCTAGAGATCCAATAAATACCAAAGTGCCAAGATGGTGGGAAGCAGTATGCCATAGCCAAGATAGGAAGTGACATACATGTATGAGAACACTGATTGGAGAGATAAGGACGGAAAGTCATGAGGGCGAGTATGCAACGCAATGCAAGAAATATTTGGAAAATACAGGAAGTACACTGGGGATTATGTTCGTAAGAAATAGAAGAAGGGGCTGAAGACAATTGATCAGAATGTGGCCAAAGGAATGGACCTTGAAGTTACAGTGCAGCAGGAGCTTTGGGAGGGCACGAAACAAGTAATACCAATCCCTGTACCTAAGTTCCGACTACAGCAGTTACACCTGTAGGGTGGTTCTGTCACCTACGATTTAGAGCTTCCTCCGCGAGCTGCGCAGTATAAACCTGGGTAGCAAGGATATTCTCAAGGGATAACCTATCAACAACCTCAGCAAGCACTGTATCAGCAAAGCTACCGGAATACGAGCCTTCTGACAGAAAGGGCGCCCGGAAAAGCGACTTCGCACTACTTTCGACACACGAGATCATCATCATGAGATCATGCTAAGTGTGCAGACAATGGAACTAAGGCCGTTCAGCAAGATACCAGAGACAGGATGAACATTGTGATGCAACCTAACGTTATCCCAGATGATTTGAAGTGTGCGCTCTGTGGACGCGTTAGTCAGTCCCCAGCCTGGTTTTTAAATCATGCCCGTCTCTGCATAGGACGATGCCAATATTGCCTTGAGAATAACTTGGATTTCGAGACGTATATGAAAGTCCACTGTTGCCACTGCCAAGAACTAAGAATTACATGTACATTCCTCCCTGAGAATGCCGCTAACGAGAGAATGCGCGCTGAAATGGAGAAAGGAATTTGTAGCAAGTGCGGGAAACTCAACCTAAATCCCTCGCGAAATACTAAACACAAGGACAGCTGCACTGGAAGGTGCGTTGGGTGCCAACGAGATAACAGGCCGTGCACAAGGTCCACCAATCTCTATAATCACATTCCATGTGAGAAAGCAGGCACTACTTGCAGCCCTGACACCCTTGGTGAATGTTTCAGACGTGGAGGTTCGAAGGGAAGCACCCAAGCACCAGCAATCATGGAGACAATTGTGTGGGTCAATGCCAGGAATGCAATCGCAACAACCTTGCGTTATGGATAAGCTTAAGAGATGCAAAAATTACTCATGGCTTGAGAGGAACTGCATCTTCATACTAGATACTGATGATGGGGATTTGAGGTACATAATGGCCCAGAGACTCTGTGGCGGATGCGGCTCCATGTTTGCAAGCTTATCAGAAAAGACAACCCACGTTAAATCTTGAACAGGGAGATGCTAGAACACACCACTTAGATGACCTCAGAAATATATATAGATAATGCTGGTCAAAAACCGAACTAGTAGCCATAACTATTGTTAGACCCCAATAGTGGGTAATTCTACGTCATCCGTAGTTCTGTCGATAGCATTCCGCTCTCTTCCTATCATAAAACCGATGCCGTAATCTCCTGTCCAGAAACGATGGGCTATCTCATTCAACTGCATTATCTCCATCAGTGCAGCAACTTTCCTCCACCACCCAGGCTTGCGGGAGCTCGCGAGAAACAGCAGCCTAACCACATTGGCCACGACCATCATGACCAAGGTGGAAATTACGAAAGATCTAAAATTCATCTTAAAAGGTACAACGTTCTGTGACATGGAGAAACAGGCGGCAGCAAGACCAATAGGAGTGAAGATCTGAAGCAAGATTAGTTTTTAAAACGAGCGAGGATGCTCTTGAACAGACCGAAACCGTAAGTGCTGCGCTGTGCTGTGCTGCTTCATTGGCCTGCTTCGCTTCTTCGTTGCTTTTCCGCAGCACTTCATTGCTTTGCCGTACCAAATCATTGGCTTGTTTTGCTTCTTCGTTACTTTTCTGTAGTACTTCATTACTTCGCTGTACAACTTCGTTGCTTTCGAGAATTAACCGAAGTTTGAGCTATACATGTTAGCAGGACTTCTTTCCGGGAGGAGAGAAGGATAACAAAATCCGAAGCAGGACTCCAACTCACAGTTTTGGCTAAAGTGCTGCAAGACTTATCTAACAGATCTAATTTTTCTTCGAGGGTTTCCAAAGTCTCAAATGCCACCTTAGTGGCATTAAGCGAAAGGAGTGCACGGCTCTGTGGGTTGTTCTGGATTACCACAATGTCGGAAAAGTAGCCGATATCCCCATCCGACTCGCTAAAAAACTCCTTCCAAGCCTTGTTAGTTTTCGAAATAACACCTGAAAGTTGGTTAAGGACCCCCTTCGCGTCTACAGTCCATTCGAGTGCCTTCTTTGTATCCTTAGGCCTGTTCCGCTCGACTCCGGAGTGCCCCGCTAATGTTGAAGAGTGCTGGTGAATCTGGCCGAGTAGTTAGTGGGCCTGTACTTGTCATGGACATTATCAAGTTAGATGTAAAACTGCAAACATACATATTGTTCGATGCCTCGTTCTAATGACCGAACCAGATATTCCCATGTCTGCAGTGGCTTAGCGATTCCAACTTCCATCCCGATTAGGAAGTACTCCCTCGGATCCCAAATCGTCTGATCTGCATCCAATTCCATTGGATCTGGTCCACCTCGGATCGGATCCCAATTCGGCGGCTCGCCTTGTTCATTGTCCTCGGCTTCTGGGTCATGAACGCCCTCAGGAGAAAGATTTTCAGGGGTGAAATCCTCGTTACCGGAGCCAGTGTCTTCAAAAGCATAGGCAATCCACCTCCGGTTATCGGAACCACATATAGCCAACGAGAACTGCGCTTGGCGTATGCCGTATAATCTAGGGGATTCTGACGGTGACTGCGTATTGAGGAAAGACATGTCAATCCATCGCTCTCGTTGATTGCTGGGTCCTAATTCCGACAGACAATTGTTCACTTGTGGGGTTGTGCTCAAGGCAAAGTAAGGCAGGTGAAACTCGAATTGGAAGACTTTATACCCACTGGTCTAGAAGGAATGGAAAATGACACGTGATCAGTGGGCTGAATTCTGTCAATCGAATATAATACCGAAAGAAAATGCACTTACAGGAATCTTTACCCCAATCGATGGTTGAAGAGCTATGTACTTCCAAATAGCCTCTCTCAGAGCCGGGACTTGGTGGTCATATGCCGTCTCTGACAAGGCAAAAATGTAGGAAGGGTTCAAATTTGCAATATAACTGTGGAATAAACTTAGTAAGGCGTCGACCGTCAATCAAGGGAAGAAATTATTCTTACATACGTCGCCTATCTGCATCGAAGCCATCAGGGTTATTGAATCGCTTAGTTTAGACCTGAGTCAGTCTTGAACTTTGCAAAAATATGAAGGAGTGGTTTGCCACATACAGGTTTGTCCAAGTGTTCATAAAGTTCCGTTGCAGTTAGAGGTTTGTTGTACTCCCCCGCGCATCGACCGCCTTTCGAACCAATACAACTCCTATCATCTAGAATTGCCCCGCGCCGCTTCCCCGCGGCACCAGCACCTGATGTGAGTGTTTCGAGACATGCTCCTTTGCAAAAAAATTTCACATCATCGACCTTACTAGAAGGTCCCGAGTCTTTAGGGTCTCCCGAGAGGAAATGATCAAGGTGATCTCCAACTGCTTTGATATCTCTCTTCCACTCAACGTAAGGCCCCACCTCCTTGGGCTTTCTGTCCTTTGCAAATATGGGATCCCACTTCTTGGTCAAGAAGCGAGGAGGAGACTTTCTCTTTTTCCCCATTACTCTCCACTATGGTACAAGCGTTAGTGTTGTACTGTGAACTAATGATGTGCACATCAAGGCTGCTCGGATGTAGCGTCTCTTGGGCGGAAAATATTCTGTGCCCTGGTTATTACGCGTGATGGACGGGTTCGGAAGCCAACATACCATTATAATGCTTCCTTCCACCCCTATACAACTAATCTCATGTTTGGTTAGGAACTGGCTTTGTCACTCAATGGACAGTTGGCCACTAGTGTGGATGAGCCTGTTAATTGGGACTAGGGCAAACCTCATATTCGAGGGAGTTCATACCAGATGGAAGTATTAATACTCGATACGAAATAAGTGCTAGGAGAAAGAAAACTAAGAACGAAAACCTTTTTCCGGTTGACTCAATGATAAACTAATGAGTACAAGTAAGAAAATGCAAGAGGGAGCGGGAAGCGGGAAACGTGTGTAATTACTATAAGTTCTGTTGATTACTATCCCCGTCAAAGAAGTTTTCGGAAGTTACGGCTAACCTGCATCAAAGATGGCGTATAGTGTTCTTACTTCTGCTCTTTAGCTTATATCCTTCAGCCTAACATATAAAAATTCCGAACGCCGTGCCAGCGCTCTCAATAAATATCACATGGCCATATTTTAATAAGGTGCTTCCCAATATGACTAGTTTGAGATAGGCTTATATCTTTAGCTAAGGCTTCACTTCTTCTTTTCTCTCTACGATCGCTATCGCTTGAGATATAAAGCCTTGCTTGTACACCTGATACGCGCTCTTCGTCGCAGTTGGTTGTTCCTCTGGCGTTGCATCTCTATCTAACTTTTACCTTTTCGGTCTTGCAGTATGCACATCGCGCTGCGTTGCACTCTGGGCATTCGTTAACCATGATGTTGATCCTAGAAGAGCCGCATTCGCACTGCTCGGGCGTTAATGTGGCTTCGAATAGGATTTCGTGCATTAAGCAGCCACTTACACATTGCCACACGTAGATATACTTCTTCCGTGAAGTAGGCTGCAGATTAGGGTTAGCCTCACAAATACAGTAATTGGGTTTCAAGAAATGTAAGGCTTACCACTTCCCATATGAGATTGGATAAGGCCTCATTGGGTAGCAGTGCATTGGAACTGGCCGGGATAAAATTCGACGAGGTGAAGCCTAACGAGCTGGCACTCGACGTGGACGTCTCTATCAAGAGTAACTCGGGATCTCCTGCCAGTTGTTAATATAAGCATAATTATATTTTCCTTTAAGGGGAGCGGTCATCCGTTCGACCTTCTCCCATGACTTGAGTGGAATTTGAAAAGCCACAGGTAGGATACCGAAGCGTAAATAGAATTGAGGAGAAATTGTACAGTACTTGGCGAGCCAGGTAGGTGGGAAGGCAAGAAACTGGGTTCTGGGCATGTCTCGGGGGAGAAATCTCGATGACATTCATAGGCAGAGACCTCGTCGCATATTCGTTATTGCTGTCCAAATACTCGAGAAACCCCAATCGAGTCCGAAGCTGATTAGAGGAAACAGCCGCTTATCCTTGGATGCATCAAATCTTAAATACCCGCTTACAGTTGCTACTATCTAAATGCCCCAATAGTGGCATTCAGCGGTTGCTAGGTGATTATTTCTCTACGAGAACCCTTCCACATACGTTCAGGCCGGCCCGAAGATTTGGACGTGAAAAATAAAAATAAAAATAAAAATTCTAGCGGATAATAACTCACTGTAGGAGGTTCCGGTATCCTTGATCCAAAAACGGGGGGGAAGTCTACGCGCATGATCCTTTGCAGTTTGGCCATACGGCCAGTACTTTGCATTGTGCTCTTCGGACCGGCACGTACAGTAAACTCGGGGTGAGTCAGACTCCTGGAGGAATAAGCTTGAGGGTAGAGTATTTCAATACTTACTATCACAGGTAGATATTGACTCTGAATTATTCCACTAGATATATTTATTAGTCCACTACTTGGGATATAGCGCGACTCAGGGATATGACGCTAACCATACTTCTGGAATACGTTTGGGTGAAGATTCAAGATGAACTTGGATAATATTAGTTAGTGAAATTCATTATTCAAGAAAATCTAACTGCGCACCTACATTTCTTCTGCTTAAGATTCATGACACATTCTTGTGTTGCCGACTTCATCTCTTGTCCGTCCACATACTGGGCTGTAGCAGCGTCTATAAGAGCTACTTCCTTGTATTCCACCAACCCTATATTCTGAGCTTTGTATCGCACTTGTTCGACCGGGTTATTCGTGCCTAATCCTCCGCCCACAAAAATGTCTAGACAATCTCGTTCATATATGGCAGGACCGGTAGGGGAATCCGACGGGAGCTCAATGAGCACGTAGTGGTCCTGAGCCCAGTCCTCCAGGTGAACTAAGGCGAGAGTTGTGGCATGTCTTAGGTTGATGCTAAGGACCTCCCTTGAGTGAACGTCAAATTGCGTCTATGCCTCCGAAGAACGTAGTGTCAGAGCCATCAACAGGTAGAGAAGTGCTATGCGACTGACCTTTCCCCAAATAAGAGACCTGATATCTTCCAAGGAGTTAGGGTGTCCTGCGACGGATTCCTCTCTTGCTTTGGGTTGTACAGACACGACATCGGCAGATGTGAACTCTGCGAAAGACTGGGACTCAAGTGTCCAGTAAGACGTACTAAGCTGAGCCAAAACATCTCTAGAAGGAGCCAAGGACAAGGATCCGGTCTGCAGGGCTGTATAATGTCAATCGGCGTCAATTAAGGTAAAGTTGACACCAGACTTACCGAGCATAAAACTAATGACATATGCAAATATAGCTCCCATCATGAGGAAGGCTGGTATTCGATTAAGTACCCACTCTGAGTATTCTCGTTTGTCTTTGATATATGGATCACGGTCTTGGTTTGCAGCTGACTCTGTTGGTGACGTGTTCTGAGGAAAGTCTGAGGGCGGCCTCTCATTGTGTCGGTACAAGGATGATTCTGCCGTGACACGTTTTACTGTGTTCGGTATGATTTCAAAATGTCTGTACCGCTCTCCATCCTGTTCGCCAAAGGCAAGGGTCAAGTCTTGACATTTTTCCCAAATTGGCCAAGCTATTCCATCGAATAACCCCCGGTCACCTTTAGAAATTGCGTGCACTTTCGAGAGATTAAGATCTGCTGAGAACAGCCTATAACTTTCGAAGATATCTTCCCTTTGTACGCTCTCAAGGATAACGCTGGTAACACAGAGGATTATAATATCCTGTAGACGGCCGGTTGGAGATTTATCATTGGTCAACCGGCGTAGGACGTCCATTCTGTTTCTGCATATGGCCTTGTGACTGTCGAAACTGCTTCGAAGGACCTTAAACTCCCGACTGATGCCAGGCTTTGACTTCTAGTTTGGAATTGTTTGTACAGAGCCTAGAATTCAGTCGTCTCCAACGTCTCCGACCGCGGATGTCTTTAAAAGGGGAGGAGGTGAGGGGGGAATTCCGATAACCGCTCGAACGGGGTCCCGCTCGCCTATAATCATTCATTCATTGATCATTCAACAACAACATAGTCGAATCGTGATGGCAGACAAGCTTACGGAAGCCCAAAAGGCAGAGTTTCGAGTCCAAGAAGCTTTGAAATTTTTACGACAAAATCCAGGCATAAAAGTGGCAGTCGCAGCTCGCAAATTCT